>LGRX02013758.1:0-24031 GCA_001247695.2 Cymbomonas tetramitiformis
AGCCTGACCGGTGCTATGACCATTGGAAGGGTGATACGCCGGCCCGACTGGTGCTATGACCATTGGAAGGGTGATACGCCGGCCTGAGAAAGGCTATAACGTGAAACTGCATGGTAGCAATACAAAGCTCCAAAGCTGCCACGTCCACGCACAGGATGGGGAAGACGCTGTCAACTGGTGAGGGCCTTGAACCCATGAACGTGACAAGGCAAGTGAGCGAGGCGCCAGAGGATGCAGGTGAAGGGGCGATCAGCTGGTGCCGAGCTACCAGCTGGGGAGGATGGCGCTCACCCGGCTCGTCCCCTATCATATCCGAAGACAAGCGCTCGATGCGAGCCAGCGCTGCCGTTTCGCTGATGTAGGAGGTATTTCCGGTTTGGCCAAACCGCGAATCGCCCCAGCAGCGCACATCGCCGCCTGCCCCGCGCCCCGCCCCGGAGCCCCGGGTTGATGCTTCACACGGAGGCGGCCACCGGAAGCAGGGGACGAACGCGGCCGGTCAAGCGAGAGGAAAGCGCAAGGCCTCGCACTCCCCTCTCTATCCACGCCGTGTCCCGGCTGGGCTCAGTGTCTGCACCCTTCAGGCTTCATCAGGGAAGGAGGCCGCGCGCCTGTGACAACAGTTGAGCATCGAGGCAAGCAAGGAGTGGAAGCGGAGAGTGTGCTGGGAGAGTGTGCTGGGGGAGTGTGCTGGGAGAGTGTGCTGGGAGAGTGTGCTGGGGGAGTGTGCTGGGAGAGTGTGGGGGAGTGTGCTGGGAGAGTGTGCTGGGAGAGTATGCTGGGGAGTGTGCTGGGGGAGTGTGCTGGGAGAGTGTGCTGGGGAGTGTGCTGCGAGAGTGCTCTGGGAGAGTGTGCTGAGAGAGTGTGCTGGAGAGTGTGCTGGAGAGAGGTGAGCGCACCTTCCATGAGAGCGCAGTTGAAGTACTGACCGGCCGAGATCTGGAGCACCTGGGGAGGCAACGCGCTCCGTCGCTCGGCTTCAGTGGCCTGAGAGAAGGGCTCCTCCACGAGCGCGATACACCCTACTCTGGCATACCAAATAGGGTTTTGAGACATTTCTTCACCCTTGACAAAGCTGGGCACGGGCGACTCTCGCACGCACACTCAGATTTCCGAAGATGCGCGGAAAGCCGCAGAACATGCAACGAGCTGCGAGAGTGCATGGCTCTGTGCCACCTGGCGTCTAGAAGGGCCCAGGGTGTTCCAAGGGGTAGGACTGCGGGTGGCCACGGCAGGTGCGGCCTCCCCAGCCCCCTGGGCGCGCGCACCTTGCCCCCGAGGTCCACCACCGGAGGTGGCATCTCTCCCGGCTCATCGCCAAGGCTTCGGGTATGCCCATATCCAAGCTGCCCAAACTCGTTATTCCCCCAGCAGCGCACCTCTCCCTCCTCCAGCAGCACACACGTGTGCGCCTTGCCACAGGATACCTGCACCGCCGAGCCGTTCACGGTGACATCCTGCTTGAACCCCCCCACTCCCGGCCCCCCTGCCTCAGGCTCTGGGTCCCCCTGCCTCAGGCTCTGGGTCCCCCTGCCTCAGGCTCTGGGTCCCCCTGCCTCAGGCTCTGGGTCCCCCTGCCTCAGGCTCTGGGTCCCCTTGCCTTAGGCTCTGGGTCCCCCTGCCTCAGGCTCTGGGTCCCCTTGCCTCAGGCTCTGGGTCCCCCCCGCCTCAGGCTCTGGGGGCGGACTGCTGCAGAGCTGCGTCTAAGCAGAGCAGGCCCGTAACAAAATGGGTCGGAGGGCGCCGCAAACCTCGGCGGGGTGCTCGGCAAATAGCCTCAAGGGGAGACGCCGAAAAGATTAATTCACTAATTACTCTTTTATTAATTTATTGAGGACGGCGGAGCCGGAACGGATAACGCGGCTCGAGCGAAGAGTTGAAGGTAGAGGGTGAACATCATGGGTCGTACCAGGGGGGGCATATCGCCCGGGTCGCCGCCGACTATCCTCGTGTGGCCTACTCCTAGTTGACCGTCAAAATTCAAGCCCCAGCACCGGACTTCACCCGATTCGAGCACCACGCAGGTGTGGCTGTACCCCGTTGACAGGGCGTGCACCTCGCCCCCGACGTTCACGAACGGGGGCGGCATGCTCTCGTGTGTGTTGCCAATGGTGAGGTTCTTGGTTTCGAGGCCGAGCTGGCCGAGCTCGTTTTTTCCCCAGCATCGGAGACCAGCGTCGACGCGCGCGCAGGAGTGCTCCGCACCCGTGTCCACGGAACAGTGGCCGCCCCGGCAGTCCAGCCCTAGCAGCCCCATCCCGATCCTTACATCAAGCTTTCGGCGTCCAAGAGCCTTGGTGCAGCATGGTAAGCAAGCGGCACCTCTCTACAATTGCCGGATCGATTCTAGGAGACTGAAATGCGCGAGCACTCTGGGGATGGCCCATCTGTACGCGGGTCGAGCCCTGTGCCTCATCCCGGCACGGCACATGGCCTCTGCGAGAGAATATGGACACCCTAGACGTCTCTCCAGCAGCGCCTTCCCAGAATGCTTGCATAAGCGCAAGCGGTATATCGAACACAACGAACACAGAGGGGAACCAATATATATATATATATACTTCATGAAGCATACTCAAGCGCAATGCAGAAACTCAACTGCAAGCGCGATGCAAACCGACTGAATCCAGCCCAAAGCACAGCCTAAAAGGGAAAAGACCGGATGATAGAAATCAGGCACAAGGTGAGGCTGGGACACTATAACATACATAACAAACAAGAAGCCGCGCGGCCTGAAGGTATGTTGCGGAAGACGTGTGCGTGCGAAATAGCACCCATTGAATCTCTTGAGGCGAAAACTACTACAAGCGTCGATATGAGAGATGCTTGGCGACGGACAACAGCAGGGTGGACTTTCGGAGTGACCCCGGTGGCTGGAAAAGATTGCGTAGCAACAGTGAGCATGTGCACATCGAGTGGCGCAGGGCATGCTACATATCGTGTATGTGTATGTAACTTTTGCTGCGCGCGTAGTCCACAGCGCGGTAGTCCACAGCGCGTAGTCCGCAGCGCGGTAGTCCGCAGCGCGGTAGTCCACAGCGCGGTAGTCCACAGCGCGGTAGTCCACAGCGCGGTAGTCCACAGCGCGGTAGTCCGCAGCGCGGTAGTCCACAGCGCGGTAGTCCACAGCGCGGTAGTCCACAGCGCGGTAGTCCACAGCGCGGTAGTCCGAGCAGATTCCACCCGAGCTTGGCATACTCGCGTCCACAGTCCGCTTGCGCCGCTGTTGCAGGGACGTTGTGCGGGGGCTTTCGTGAAACCGCCACGGGCAGTAGTGCAGATTGAACAGCTGAGGAATCGCGAGGCGCACACTTGGGAGGTCGGCTGCTGTGCGGAACTCCGCCTAGGCGCGCGGCAGAAAACCTGAGCCTGCAGTTTTCCTACATTCCAAGCTTGTCCAGAATGCAGCGCAAGCGATTGACCCACTGGCTGCAACGAGCACACGTGTCGCTGAGGGGCTGGTCGCACTGCGATCAGTACTCTGTTGCCCACCATGAACACATGCGTGAACGCATGTGTGGTGGAGAACAGACCGGCAGCAAGACTTTACCCGGCGTCACGCGAACGCCGACCTTTAAGAGCGCTCCAAAGAGCAAGGTCGAAAGAATGCGCGTTTGCGCGCGTCGCGCAACCCGTTGGGTGGGACTGCGCTCGCAAGCAGTGTTGCTAAGGTTGGGAAATTCGGCTTCACACTGATATCGAGGACGTTCTCACCTGTAATATCGTGAAGCAGAGCTCTTTGGCGCCCCCCTGCGCGCGACCGATGAGATCAGGAAACGTGTGAACGACAATTGACGGAGTTTGGTGGATTTCATTCTTATCTGTGGTGCGGAGAGCGCTTACAGATTGATAATGCAAGACAAAAAGGGCGGTGAAGACGGGGGAAAACACGGTGCACAAAATAAGACTGACCTGACGATGGATGAAAGGTCGTGCGTTCGCTGCCGAGAAAGTAATCAACGTGTTGTGGACCGACGTCGAGACCAGGCACACTGCCATGCTGTTTGGCTGTTGATACTACTGAAGTTAACGCAAGCACGGACGCTAGGATATGAATCATATGGGCGGTGAGCAACTTCAACGTGCCTACGCTGTGTCTCTCGCGTGCGCATACGAATCAGCAATTAAAGTTCCCTACAATCCAGGAGTCGATGGCAATCAAGTAAGCCACCAAGGAGACACTTGACAAGGCATGGACCTCTTCCTTCGTTGCACTCGCGCGCAGAATGAAACTTAAGTAAGACTTACGCAAAACTGGGCACTGGCAAACTGCTCAGCTAAGGCTTGTCGAAGGCTTGTCTATTCTCAAGAAATTTCCAAGAGTACTCTTGCCCACTGTGGAAAAAATGTTTTCGAGGGCCAAGAGCTGTTATTAATACGGGCTATTTCGTCTCGTGGAACATCGCAGTATACGTTAAGGGCGACCCGTCTTGAAGAAAGTATGCTCTTGACCTCATAGAAACTCCTCGCCTGCACATGGTGTTATGCCAGGTGGAGAAATGAGAAAAATGTGTCGTATGATGTTGTGTGTGGAATCGATCTACCTACACTAATACCAGTCCGAGTGAAACATCACAAGTTAATTGCGGAATCAATTGGCATCATCCGGTTCAACATTTTCTTCATTTGCCTATTCTCTCCAGTTTTGTCGTATGTTCTTTCTGAATAATGAGCGAAATTTTCAGGTGGCGCAAGAAAACCTAAAAAAGCATCTTAGATCCACTCGAGTCTGCAATCTCGACGTTTGAGTGTGGAGCTCACGTCATCGTCAGACGAGAGCTGTTGACTCCTCCCACGCCAGACGAGAGGCGAGAGGGAGACCGACAGTCCATATAAAAAAGCCGACATCCTAGAGATCAAAATACGATATATTCCTTCGTCGCTCCCCAGAAATCTCTTCGGACCTTCCGATGTTCACGATCTGAAAATATTGGACGGCTTAGATTTAGTTGGGTACCCCTTGCGACAGCGACATCGATGTCACATGCACATCCGACGACAGCGACACCGCACCGCACCGAAGTGATGATGAGTGTCACTCGACTATTCACTATGTACAGTATAGAATAATAGAAAATCGCGAATGTCGATGTCGACATAATGTCTAATATAAATTTCATCACTGCTCGTAACCTCCGGACTACCACAGAAAACTTTTAAAGAAAATCGATAAAATCGGGGAAAAATCGCTTCCGGAGGCTCTGTAGACTTGTGAGCAACATATATACTGTGACACATATCCCTGATCACCTGAAGAATTTAGAATCTCAAAAACATATGTTGACATCCGACCAGACGAAAGGGATCGGAGTGGATACTGCTACAGACTAGAGTTAACAGTGTCGTCACCCAGTAATCCGTCTCTCACGTGAGATGCAGCGCGGATCCAAGACCTGCAAAAACCTGCGAGAAATGGTTCCCGCAAGTCCCCCCTAGTTAACAACGAGCCGTTCCCCCCTGTTACAAATATCCCACCCTGTTTTACCCGCTCTATCCGCCTGCCATCTCCCGCCTTCGCTTGTTACGCACAAGCACACGCCCCACGCCTGCAAGCCCTGCCCACCCGAGATCCCCCCGGCTCTGCTTTACTTCACTCCGACGCTCCTTTGCCTGTGTGCCGCCACCCAATCCCTCCCCCCACCTGCTGTAAATGGCGTATGTGGCTTCCCAACCCAACAATAAAGGTCCTTCGATGAAGGTCACCGTGATTTCCGGTTTTCTCGGCGCAGGCAAGACCACGCTTCTGAAGCGATTGCTGCGGCTGAATAACGAGCGGAGTGATTCAGAAAAACTAAAAATGGCGGTCATTGTTAACGACATGGGTGAAATCAACCTGGACGCGGATGAGATCAAGGATTCGAAGCTGATCCAGGAGGATGCGGAGATGGTGGAACTGCACAATGGCTGTATCTGCTGCACACTGCGAGGGGACTTGCTCAAGACTGTGAAGAGTCTAAGCCAAGAGGGTAAGTATGACTATCTCGTGATAGAGTCTACAGGCATCAGCGAGCCACTCCCGGTTGCGCAGACCTTCATTATGCAAGTCGACGAAGAGCCACTCCCGGATGCGCAGGTCGTCATTATCGACGACGACGAGGAACCGGAGGACCACATCCACACCCATCACAGCGAGCAGCACAGTGACACAACGGATGACGATGATGATAATGTTGAAGACGATGATGATGATGATGATGGTGATGAGGATGATGTCGAGCGGCATGTTGAGGCTGTGACGGGCGACCCAAATTCACTTTCCAACTTCGCCACTCTCGACACATTAGTCACTGTTGTAGACGCAGTCAACATATTCGATGTCCTTCATTCGCTCGACACGCTCGCCGACAAAAATAACATTTCTGGAATGCTCGGAAATACAGGGGCACTAGAGGCTGGAACGACTGAGATAGATCCTACGAATGATCAGCCGGGTGAATGGGAGGATAATAGTGACGGAAAACAGATCGACGACCGCTCGATCGGGCGGTTGATGATAGACCAGATTGAGTTTGCTAATGTGATCATCATCAGTAAGGCCTCAGTATTTTTGAAAAAAGGGAGCGAGGAGGAGCTCGAAAGGATCAAGGCCCTGTTGCACAAACTTAACCCCACAGCAGAAATTCTTGTGCCACGTGTAGACCACTACGGAGACCTGGATGTTGCCGAGGAATTGCTGAACACTGGTCTGTTTGATATGGTCGAGGCGTCTGTGTCTGCGGGATGGATGGCGGAACTCATGAAGCCGGAGCACACCCCTGAGACCGAGGAGTACGGAATATCCAGCTTGGTATTCCGTGCGAGGAACATGCCCTTCCATCCAGAGCGTCTCGCAGCGATATTGAATGGCTTTGGGCACTACAAGTCGGTGTTAGAGTTCGAAATGAACGCCGAAGAAAACGAAGTTCACCCTGGTAGAGAGGAAGAAGTATTCCGTGGCGTGGTGAGGTCGAAGGGTATGCTGTGGGTTGCAAATGCGCACGGTTTCCCAATGGATTTCCATTCAGCTGGCAGGCACCTCTCGATAAATGCGGGCCCAAGGCCCTTTCTTATTTCGATGGATAGGAGCGAATGGGAAGAGGAGGATATGCAGTTGCACAACGCACTACTTGCTTCTGGAAAGTGGGGTGAGAAGTGGGGTGATTGCGCAAGCGAACTAGTGGCCATTGGGATGCACTTGGACAAGGCAAGGATTCATAAAGAGCTTACCGCTGCACTGCTTACTGAGGAAGAGAGCAAGGCACTTGGCGGTGTGGAGGGATGGAGGAATCTGGCAGACCCTTTTTTTGGTGGCAAATGTGCCGAGCTTTACTTTGTAGAAGAAGGCAGTGTAAAACTCTCTACTTTAAGTGGCGTTAATCATCAACTTGAGTAAGTTGATGATTAACATTGAGCAGTATGCCCTCCCTTTTAAAGTGATAGCAATCATTGCCCTTTATAGAATGCGAAGCAAAATACTCCTTCTTTGTAGAATACAAACACAATGTGTTATGTTGTGAAATATGTTATGCCATGAACAACTTAGTGATTCATAACCTTTTTGACATTTTTTTGTATATGTTATTTTACAACTCTTTATGGTCTTGTGGTTGTTCCTGTTCTCGTGATAATAAACAATGTTTTCTTATTGTTTGGGTTGTTTGTGTGTTTATTTCTTAGATCGCATTCCTGATTAGTAATTCTCTACACTTGACATTTGCTGATAACAATAATCATTATGATGATACCTTGCACGCTTGCAGCAAACAATCCGAACTGTTATTCTTAAATAGCAATATATAGCGAGGCCCTTGATAACTTGATGAGATGATATCATTTTCAGTCGGCACTTAAAAAATCGCCATGACCTACATAGTTACGTGTGTACACTGGGTATTGTTGTTTTGATCTACGATATCCGAACGGACAAGAATGATATAAGGTACAACAATTTATCACAACGAAATCGACGTGCATGGTATTATATGTGAACGTCGTTTTCGCACTATTTCTACGTGACAATTACTCAATCAATAGTTTAACCTTAACACCGATTCTACCTCAAATTTACTTAATTTATTTTCCTTTGTGTGCTAAAACACGCTACGGCATGTCTACACAGTTTCCTCCCAAAGATCTTGCGGCAGGGACGCAGGGCACACCACTCACGCTACAACACGTTTACATAGTCTCCTGCCAAAGATCTTGCGGTAGCGCACACCATTCGGGCCAGCGCTCAAACATGTGACCCGGCCGCACACAACCAAACCTCGAACGAGTAAAACACGTATCTACAAAATAAAAAGCTTGCCGAACATAAAAGAAACCGAAGGGAATTGGGTTGCGTCGTGGAATGCGCACAGTGCCGGCAAGCTCCACCGCACATTTCAGCGGTGGAAGGGGCGGATAGTCTGCGCATCCTACACAGCAACTCAGATCACATTCGCTAAACAAGCATCGAATAGAAACAATCAAATGGCGGCATGGTTTTTTTTTAACGGGGAAGATCCATCGGGGATGATTCCCCGATCACCTGAATACTCTCAGCAATAAATACCCGTCCGTTATCACAACGAACGAATATGTGTCGGAGGATCTTTGCCACTGCAGGAGGCCATGATGCAATGCGCGATGACGTAGGCCTGAGACTAGGCCTTGGCGTACATTTCGCTGAAAATCGCCCAATTTTCTTTTCGATATTTCGCAATGTTCTTCGCAAATTTCGCCGATATTTCGTAGAATTTCACAACATCTAAGAAAGCCAACGAATTTTCGTGGTAATTGGAGCATGCAAGAATGCACTTGATTTCATATAAATATCGCACTCGTGACATCCAAATAATCATCCAACGAGATTCGTATCGCACATGGTCTCAGGTCAGCCGTTGTTGTCTATTCGGACTAGTTCATAGCAGCGATTGTCTCGAGTCGTAAAAACACCGTTTTCGGTTTTGATGCCGCGAATGTGATGGTGGCGAACCCGAAATTCGGGGGGTAAAGCTAACCACTAGAGCCAGTTCCGTGCTCAATGCATAGCGACGCCCGGAATCGAACCCGGGTCGACAGGTTAAATAGGTAGGATTTAACCAGCTAGGCCATCTGACGCTACCCGGGTTCGATTTCGGGCGTCGCTTTGCATTGAGCAAGCCACTGGCTCTAGTGGTTAGATTCCCCCGGAATTTCGGGTTCGTCATCAGAATCTGAACTTGCGATATGCGTGTCGAGCTGTCGGGCGCGATCTCGCAAATTTCGCCCAGATTTCGCTCAAAAAATCGCGAAAGGTGCCCCAAGGCTTACCTGAGACCACATGGCAGTATGCATAAGACTCGGCCGATTGGTAGCAAGGAAATATGTGCATAACGAAGATGGGTATAGCATGGCCGAACAATGCATGGAAAAGGAGGCATGATGATTGCACTGATAACGGGACTCGGGTCACTTGTGTGTGGGGCGGGCATTAAGTTACATGCGAGGTAGGAAGACGGCATGCGAGGTAGGCGGAATGTAGGGACCGACACGGGTGAGTTTCATTGGAAAGGAAATGGTGACCGAGATTCCATCTCTCTTATTCACATTACTAACATTGACTTAGAGGCCATGTCAATACAATATACAGAATACAGTAACAATGCCAAAAACCCTAATGTCTTTGTCAAAATCGAAGGAACCAGCAGTCTTCAATACGACTTTGAATATAGCATCACCAATGACGGTTGCATCCTAATTCCAGCAGGTTCTATTTTCGAATATAATGACCATATGAACCCACTCTTTCGTGTTTGCTAAAGTCAGTGATATTAACTTTGACAACGGAATGCCACTTGTTCGGAAGATGAATATCCCCCCCTCAAGAACTTTCGCCGCTCCTGGGCTTTCCATCAAGGAAGATATCCAAAACCCGAGTAGCACATCTGCTGAAATTGCGGGACTGCGATTCTTACTCACAGAACAAAAAGAGAAACTCCTTAAATCCATGACTCCAATGGCACATGCCATTGACTCCATGGCCGCAATATCTGCTGTAACAAAGGATGGCAGATCCATGAGTGCTCGGGACAAACTACGTGAAGCTAATCGCAGAGATGTGCAGGCGGTTCGCCTATTGTTAGAAGAACTTGGCTTCTACAGTGAAGGAGACCACAGTAAAATCATCCTTAAATGGATTAGGGGTCACAATAATGACAAAGTCCATGACAGAGTGGACCGTACTGCTAAAAGAGCCTCATTCAGAGGGGGTTGCTCAGACATCTCCCGCTACGACCCTGCCGAGAAACTGCCCTTCTCGTTATTCTTTTTTGAGGTCCCTATTTTAGGCGATATCCGTAGTCACATTAGAAGAATTCAACGTCTCTCACACTATCATAATTGGAGAACTCTACAGTCTCAAGGGAAGTACTTGAGAATGCTCAACGAGAATAACACCGCCCCCACTAAAGATATTTCCAAAATAACACCTAAAGCTTTCACCGCTTCTAGAAGCAGAGAACTCCTGGGTCTCCAAGCCTCTCCAGCACGTTTATTTAAACTGGGGAAAATCGGGACTGAAAACTGCCCCTACTGCCAACAGAATACAAAATGCACCTTCGAACACATCCAACTTGAATGCTCAGGACATAATAATAGTTTGCATAGTCTTAGTCACACTTAGCTCTTAGAACAACCCAAGATGGCGAACTAAGGAAAATCATTGCTGAAGAAATCTCAGAAAAGCCCAAACTACTAAACCCTGGAAAAGGTACCACATACATCAAAACAGAGCCATCGAAACTTTTTCCACTTGCTGACCTAAGACAGGAAATGAAGGAGGAATTATACTTACACGCTCTCCCGGAAGCTAGCATGTACCGACCATCAAGTTCGAAAAAGAATACCATTGCTGTGACCGCTAAACCTGAAGTGGACCATGTCACGGGGACAATTAAATATCCCGAACTCCAATATGTCCAGAAGAAAGAGTTTTGGAAACTTTTGGCCTGGCACCGCCTTTCCAACAAAGCAGTTCCGTGCTCACTTGCGGAGTACTCGAATAGGGCACATGATATTCACGAAGCACTCAATGCATGTAAGTTTGAATCGGGGGATCCTAAAAACTGCTACGCAATCAGAAGAAGCCTCTTAGATATTTTGGTGGATGACAGGACCCTTGACAAAAACGGTTGTGAACTTTTCTCCAACCCACTAAATGCCCACCCTAGAATTCACTCGAGAAGATGCATACCCACCACAAGAATGAAAAAAGCCCTCAGACCCTTCTGCCATCATGGGAAAATTGGCTCTGATGGTCTCGCTTGGGATGCCTACGTGGATCCGATAACAGGCATCGGCAGAATCGTGTATGGAAATCCCCCCTTTGATGGGAAAGAAAAGGGCAAATCTTCGGCGGTTATGACTACCTTGGAAATGGGACATAAAGCGGCCAACACCGTCCCCGGATTTTCAGGAACATGGATTCTTCCGCTGTCTCCCAAAAACCAAAAAAGATGGTTCGACAAAGGCTTTAAACTTGTTTTCAGATTCCCGCATAACACTATTCCATTTATCCCACATGGCTATTGGACGGGTGATGACCCCTACGTTCTCCCAGGTGGTGGATGCTATAAGGATGACTTTTCGGATGTTGTTATCATAGCTATAGACAGTGCACCTAGTGATACTCAACCAGCCTTTGACTGGAGGCCTACACAGAAAAAGATTGCCAGATGGTTCCTCAACGTCCTTCCTAAGTCCAGAGTCACGAAGAAGAGGCTAGAGTACACAGGAGTCGGCTCTGATATTTGGGATGAAGTTCCGAATGAAAGCGTCAAAGTACTTCCTTCTTCGCTTTGCCCATGGCCCACTCAAGACCCTCCTTATCATCAGAGTGATATTGAGCATTATTATGGTGGTCACCACGACACGACAATCACAAACGCAAATTCCAAGCCCTTCATAAACACCGTTAAATGGCCCAAAGTTCTCACACTCATGGGATACCTCCCTCCTCTTTTTGGTATTGTCCTCAACACGATAGGTGTTCCCCGTGGCAAGATTAAACCTCTTCTTTAAAAACTATCAAGAATTTGTAGGCAACACACCAAAAATAGGCGAGACGTGTTTCTGTTAAACACCACCACCACCTTAAACACTGACCCGCATACAGTTGACATCTCGAGCAGTGAAGCCATGACAGAAACAGAAGCTGTGCAACAATCAAACGACTTTCTTCAAACCCTCCTGCAATAATTCTCAAAAATCTTGCAATAAAAGACGGTCCCGTGCCCCCAAGGGGAGGGGCCGTCCCCCCCCTCCCCTCCCCCGCCACCCCTCTCCCGCCCACCCCGACCCCTTCCTCAACGTATCCAAAAACCCCCTTAATTCTCCGACTTCCCTCCCCACCGCCCAGATCCAGCCACCCCTCCACTCACCCGGCCATGGCTGCTTCTCCATCTTCTAGAGTTTTTTGCCTAGCACTTAGCTTTTTCTCTAGATGTCACCCTGCTGAAAAGTGGGTTGAGCCCCTTTGTGGGCGCGCTATAGCAGAGGGAGTAGCCCTTGGTGTTTTCACTAGCCTGCTTTGCAGGGATACCGCACTCTCAGGACTTTGTCCCCTTTGCTAGCGTAAATGTTTTATTATTATATTATTATTATTAGTTGTAGGGAAGAAATCAAAACACCTTCTCGGTGCCACAGAGCTAAGCATCCTGCCAGTCACCTCGACGTCATAATCCAAGCATGGAGGGTGCCAAGTCCCAAGAGTACCCTCGTTGAAGGGGTTTAATCGAGGGACATCTCGCGGCGCTCGCCCTGGTCAATGGCCGTTGTACCTGGTTTGGAGCTTGTGCAGGGTTGTTTAGGGCGCAAGTGGTGAGGGTGCGTATGATGGGGAAGATATCCGCGGTACTTATGGTGCTGATGTGGGGAATGATGGAAGCAAGGCACGGTATCGGTTGGTCCAAGGTGTTATTAGTCGATACCGATATGCCAAAAAAAATCTATCAGGCAATACCAATAGTGTCTCTAAGTTATTAGTCGATACCGATATTAACTAATTGGGTATTAGTTGATACCGATTTTCCGATATGTGAAAAAATAACTATTAGGTAATACCGATATTATGATAAACTGATATATCGGTTCCTAGCAAGCATACGAATGTTGCCTACTCCTACCTATCTAGTTCAGCTCTTCGGCACATGATTCCTACCTATCTACATATCTAGTTCATTGCAACCATTATTAGGGAATGCTCAATGGTCCCTTCATTCAGACTTTTTCTTAAGTCGCTATGCATCTGGATGCAAGCGCTAAAAGCTCGCTCTACTAACACCGGTTGTGCTCGCAGGCGCAACAAGGAACGGTGTGGTCTGGTCATCTTGAACATCGTAATAAAAGGGAATCCCTCCCCCCCTGAGTCTTCCACCACTCTGCAAGATACAAGTCAAACTCGTCATCATTTTTATTGCCCCGTGGCACTGCTGTAGCGGGTTCATATTCATACAACTTCACTATCACTATCTGAAAACACTTGCAAATATGGTTTTTGTGTTGGAAATAATGGACTTCTTGGCATTGGGCGTGTCACGTTGGGCGGTGCTCTCATACGCAAGCGCGTCGGTGCAAGCCGCTTGGTCCTTGGGACGCCACTTCTCTTGCAGCCGAAGGATCGCTTCCGATATTTGAATATTCTGATATCTTTCCCGATATGACACTGATTTTGTATTAGTTGATACCGATGTTACATAATTAGTAATTAGTCGATATTGATATTCCGATAACTCTTAAAAACATTATCGATTGATAGCAATATCGCCGATATATCGATTTATCGGATATCGGTTGCAACCGATACCGTGCCTTGGATGGAAGAGAAAAGCAAGCTGGTCACCTTTCGGCATCCTTCCAGGATATACATGGACATGCTATTTAATGCCTTGAACACGTCTGGTGGTATAATAAGCAGGACCCGCTCAGGAGAAGGATCGGTGTCTGTGGGTTTGGGCCGGCGAGCAAAGTAGGGGCGAGCTAGCAACGCATAACGCAACGCTTGGCACGACGATGCAGTGAATGGCAGGGGTAGTGTGCGCTAGCCCCAGGATATGGTGCACAAAATGGCAAGGGAGTGCATTCGGCCCCGGCTACTTAGCGCAATGCAGGGAAATGCAACGGGTGGTGCGGTGTTTGCATGTACACTACTAAGACTGCGGTAAATGGCGCCCCGGAGCGGTCGCACGAGTGAGATAGACGAAATCTATAATCGATGATATCCATGGAATCGCTATATCGGACTGCGATCGCAGTGGAATCGCATGAATTCTAAGGACATTGCGAAAAAAAACCCAAAAAATATTTTTTCAGGGTGAAATCGCCAAAAAAAAATCGTTGTTTTTAGCTTGTTTTGGCGTTCTACACCATTACGCGGGTGAGGAGTGCAGCGATTCGTGAAATTGAGGGGTTTCACATATCACGTAATTAATCCTGATGGTCACCACAATTTGAAATTTTGGAAAAATATTTTTTGGCCCAGATCGGCCGAAAATCGCGGTTTTTTGCCTGTTTCGGCCTGTCGCGGGCCTGTTTTGGCGTTCTACGCCACTCGGCGCGTGTGGAGTGCACACAATCGTGGAAATGAGGGTTTTCACATATCACTTAAGCACTCCTGATGGGACTCGCAATTTGAAATTTACCCAAATCGATTACAGAATCCTTGTTATGTTGGCATATTTTGCGTGGGCCCTGTTGGGCGTTATGCACAACACGCCGAGACTAGATGCTATTCAGCATGGTGTTGTTTGGGTTCTAAGATTCTAGTGATCTATCCTGCTGTGATAGTTATACTTCTTCACAACAACCCTAGGATGCGCTGGTGCTCAGCATCGGTCAACCTATAAAACTCCTTACCGCGGTATTTGCGTCTGGTCATTGTCACTTCCACACACACGACATGATGCGAATATGTCAGACATTTCTTGGATGTGTCTATGTAGTACTCCTCGCAGCTTTCCTCATCCGCCCACTCATAGAATCGGCCTTCAACGACAAATTCCCCCGGTGTAGCATTTACGCCCTCCCCACCAGGCGAGTAGTAGTCGTCTCGCATCCCATCCGCGTTGATCACCTGCTTCACCTCGCTCAACGCCTTCACCAAATAGTAGGGGTGATTAGGATCTCCCCCCGACAGCCTTGCAAAAGTGTTTCCTCATGCAACCTTCACACTCACGTCATCGCGGGCCTCCGCGACTCTTGTTCTGGTGCGCCGGGCTTCAGATTCGGTTGCCTCAGTCAAGGTGAACTGCTCCCAGCTGTCCACGTGACTCCGGTACAGGCAACCCTCCGTGTCAGGTTGTGCCTTCGCGCACTGCGCGTAACAATAATCGCAATAGCATTGTCGGTCCCGCTTCAAGCCCACCAACAACCCCACCCCTGCACGCACCGAGTGTAACGCCAACGTCCGGTCAACCGTGTCAAACCCAGGTCCAGAGATGTCCACGTCCTTGCCGTCAACCAGAAAGAAAAATCTTTGCCCGAACTGAACACCTCTGTCGCGAGCGCTATCCTTCGGCTTTTGCAACCTTTCCATGCAGAACTCGTACAAGCTTTTGGCGTCCAGTATTTTACAATGCCATTTGTCGGTTGTGGACATCACCGCCAAGCTCGCCTCATGCTTCACCGCTACTCCCATCGCGTCTTGCTCACCTCGTGCATGTGACGTCTCAAAGAAGTTGCGCTATGTCGGGATGCCAAGCCCTCGGGGCCACTCTGCCGACTCTTCCCGCCCGCTCTCCACCACGTCGGCAAATGCGGTTGCGCATTTGTTTTGTGTCGCACTACCATCCGCCCACTCATGCATGAATTTGGGGAGAGGTATACCTCTCTTCACGAAGTACTCACTGACGATAAGTTTCCTCATATGGTGGATACCTCAGTGGGAGTGCGGCAAGGTGTCGCTAATGAGGTAGATCAGGTCCTTCACTATTATTGGGTTGGCCTCGGTGGAAGTCTGACCGTCCACGGAACCAACCGCGTGCCGCCATAACACACAACACAGCAGCGTTGCTTGCTTCACTATCCAGTGCAACGACTGAATCGCCTTGGGAATGTTCAGAGCGTGGTTCTCGCTGAAGTCAAACAATATGAGGCAGTGCCCCAAAGGCAAGCTGGCCTTGCACTTGTTGAACATTGTCATGGAGTGCATGGCCATGAAACAGTGGTAGGCATAAGGCTTCAAAAACCGACACGGTTGGGCAGCAGGCACACCGACCAACTTCTCAAACCTCCAACTCCCGTCCGCCGCTTTCCGCACAAACGTGCCCGAACACACACAATTTGGGGACTCCCCTGGGGCGTGGCCAAGGAGCAGAGCTTGCAGTTTTGCAAGCAGCTCACCAGCAGTGGTCGTCTTTTGGACGAACTGCACCCGGTGCTTGTTCTTCCCGTCCTCGTCCACTCCGATATGAACGTTCTCGTAGGTGTGCCAGTCCAGCGTGGCAGTGTTGGAAACCGCCGCCGGACACAACGACCGTTTTGCAGCCCCCCGCACCGTTTGCAAGAACCCTCCAAGCAGGGCATGTCGTGGTGGTCCTCGTGCTCTCCGTTCGACCGCTGTCTTGGACACAGCAGCGATGCCGTGAAACCGGAGGTTGACCGTCCCACCTCCACTCGACCACACTTGAAGTCCGGGAAAGCAGGAAATGGTTTACGGGCAGACAGCCGTGCCCGAAGGCCTCCAACGCGAGGGCAACACGACGCGTCCGTGCACTTGCAGCCGGAGTGGCCCACCTCCTGGAAACGGGCATAGTAAGCCTCCACCACCAACCGCATACTGTATCCTCGTGGTACCTGCAGCAGCAGGAAATGGTGTCCCTTCGGGTGAGTCGTTGGCTCGTTGCACTTGCCTCGGCTTCCGAGTCTCAAAAGCTCGGAGTTCGATCTTTTCGGCGGGAAACTTCTTCTTGAAGTTGCGGAACACCTCCAACTGTGTCATTTCCAACCACTGCTTCGACACCTTCTCCACGCTTACATCAATATGCCGCAGCTGGATCACGTCCTGTTTACACGTGGACACCCGACTGATCCCAGCACTCAGCCAGAAGGCTTGGATCTTGTGGGTCAGCTCCGCGCTTATAGCACGGTTAGCCATGTGCAGGTTTTCCAGGACCAACCCTGCCAGAAGACCGGCATTAAGCCATTGCGCTGTCCCAAGGGCAGCTCCCAACAGCAAGTTGCGGTGCCCAACGAGTCTATCCTTCACCACCTTCACATTTATCGCCAAGATGCTTGCAACAGCACCCTCAACACCCTCCACGTCTCTGCCAAATACCATCGCTGCGCCCGCCATGCGCGTGGCAGCGTTCTGCCTGGAACCATAGCTAGCTAGAGCGGCGAACGAAGCCCGCAAGCTCGACACGATCGTTCCTCCAACGCGATCCTCCTCTGACAGAAATCTTAGCCGCACAGCTTCTTTCTCTTCCGCGGGTAAGGTGCGCACAAAGTTCGAGAGCGCCCCACCAATAAGATGCGGCTTGTTCATGAAAACCTCCTTGAGCTTGTCGTTCCAGTGTGCTTTACTTCCATCAGGCACCGGGCAACCCACCGCCGAGGCTCCTGCGGAAGCTGCTGTGGCGCCTAAGGGACCCATCGTCGACGTTCCCCGTGCTTGAGGCGCATAGACCTCCACCGCGTCCTTGCCCAAGTCTAAACGCTTCCTAGAGCGAGCTTCCCTCCTTCGCGCATTCTGTTCAAGGCGCCTTTTCTTAACGTTACTGGTAGGTGTGGGCGCATTCCTTGCATTCCTCCCAACCCCACCTGCATCTGCCTGCAGCACGCTAGGATCTCTGCTCGGTTTATTCCCAGTTAACACATTCCATTTATCGACGAACTCCGAGATCTGCCCCGCTAGTTCTGTTGCATGATCCACATTCGTTGGTGCAAAAGGAAACTCCAAAGGCAAGTTGCGCGCCATGTCGCCGAGGCTCATGAGCCATGGCAATACATCCACAAGGTAAGAAGGAGGAGGCATCCCTTTTCGAAAAACGCCACTCATAAGCGGCAAACATGTAAGGAGTCTACGGGCGAAAGCACGCCTTTAATAAACATATTTGCATGTCTGAACTTTTAATGAACGGACTCCCACATGCATCAGGAATATGAATAGTCCTTTCACGAAAAGTATCCGTAGCGTAAGTATCGCCCCCAGGATGGAATGACTGTTGCCGCTGGTTCGATCGTGGGGGCGATTCGCCATTTCTTGATTTATCACCCGGACATGTCATATTTGACGTAGCGTGTGTATCGCACCCACGATCAACTGCTGCGTCGATCGTGCGGGCGATTCATAAATTTCGATTCAAGATTCGATCGTGTAATGATTTATCACCCGGACATGTCATATTCCACGTGGCGTGTGTATCGCACCCACGATCAACTAATGCGTCGATCGTGCGGGCGATTCATAAATTTCGATTCAAGATTCGATCGTGTAATGATTTATCACCCGGACATGTCATATTTCACGTGGCGCGTGTATCGCACCCACGATTAGGTGATGGGATGATCGGGAGGGCGATTGTCAGGGATATGACCGATGACATATGTGTCATACATGTCATACGTGGCATACCTATCATACATGTCATACCATGTCATGTCATGCCATGTCATGTCATGTCATGTCATGTCATGTCATGTCATGTCATATCATGTCATGTCATATGTTATAATGACATACAGTCGTCGAGTATTGTCAGTACGGTCGACTATGACATGTACAGTCATAATATCTGTCATCCACTCACCATGAGTGACATCTGTCATCGAGAGGCCGAGTACGGCATCTCGATGGCGAAGCAAGACAAGTTCTTGAAGAACAAACTGTTCTGAGAAAACGCGTCTTCGCTTCAAGCATGAATTGAACAACATGCGGGTATCAACAGGCTAATTTGACCAGCCGATACTGTTAGTTCACCCAATGCCCTCGGGTTCACAACCCGATGGTGGCAACGCTTATGAAGCGTGAGGGCATTGGTATATGAGGAGCATTGCGCTCAAGCAGATACTTCTGGACACCAGAGACTGCACTCATACCCCACCAAATATTGTTGCGCGTTGCTACAGTTCAATAGCAGCCGCATAGTCTGAAAGGTTGTATATCAACCTTGACAGTGGTTATTCTCCGTCCACGCGACGAACGAGGACATACGAGTGTGTGCAGCAGTAGATATATTTTATATAGATTGTATACTGTGTGTGTGACAGGTATCGCGCATACAAAGCGGCGACAGAGTTCGGATACATATATCGAATATCTACAAGCGAATAATAGCATTCGCTGCAATATCGTCAGCAAACGGAGTGCGCGAGAAATCATCATCGCGAACGCATTCGCAGCTGATAGCATTCGCAGTAACATCGTCAGCAAATAATCAGCGACAAGGTGTGCGCACTGCGTACGGATCGCACATATATGATGTCAACATTTCGCAGGGTTGGTACGATATACGACATACGGATGCGCGAACGAAAAATCATCATCAGTATGATGATTCGTATCAACTGCGGCAGAACGCACGGAGTTTCGTTATACGCGCGATAGCATTCGTACCATGCGACATACACCGGCGACAGCGATGTTCGCTATCCGCACTAATCGTTCAGTGCAGCGCATGCATATGATTCGTTATTTGCAGATGATTTACATGAATCGCTCATCGACGCGCACGTACGATGGTTTAGCTCGTCAGGCGATGCGCACCTGCTATGATTTCATCATGTGCAGGGGACGCGCGATAGAGGGCGCATGATCCGTGATGCATCTACATGCAGCGCGTCATACAGTATGTGTTGCGCGCGCACATAGCATGCAATCATGATGTTCGTTCAAATACTCGCAGATGAACATACAATATTTGCAGTCGGACGTACAAATTAACATCAGATGAACATTGATGCTGCGCAGTCATATGTGTATTATACCAACCAGCAGTATACACACATATGCTGTATAATAATAGTGTGCACTGTCATCATCATTTCACACACTTACATGGTATACACCATGCAGCACAATTCCACTATAATACATGCTGACAGTAAGTGATAAGTTAATACACTTATACCACTGACCACAAGTCACCATTATTATCACACACTATTTATTATCACACTTGCCATTATACTGTAATTGTGCACCATTCATACTGTTATAATAATCAGTCTGGTCACAAATGCTTGGCATACATGCACAAATATGCATATCCAACTTGATCACGATAACAGTTGGCATACATATATGCATATATTGACAGTGTATCATGGAAGTATTGCAAGATTAAAAAGTAAGGACTTATCTTGAAATCACCATGTAGTTCCGTTGATCGATTTGGTGACTGTCTGTCCGCGCCTAACCGACCATAGGTTTGTACCCTATGGAACCGGGGGTTGATCAAGCAATACAACTGTGTTACACTGTAAATATGCACATCTTACACACATACTAGATGATGCATCAATATACCATATAGCATACCTGCTGTGCAAGTATAGACTATAAATGAATCCACTTGGTATAAGGTGCCAATCTTGATCATAAAGACAGTAATTAGCTCAGTTATCCTGACGTAGGATTTGGGATGGACAACTGTTCTACTGTTGATCAAAGATGGAATACTCACCGGAGCCATTTGTGAAATATATCAATCAACTCGTCATTCATCATGATGAGATATGCAGGATTACAACTTACTAACCAAATTGATATGCATCATACTAGCCACATGCTGTCCAGTGGTATACAGATTAGCTTATATGATAAATCACTATCAAGTTGCTTAAGTGTACTAAATCAGCAAGTACCTGCACAATGCACAATCACTGACACTATATTGACATTCACTGATTCAGTAAGTGAAATGATCAACTATAATATCAACCACGTGTATGATAATGTAGGTACCATCCAACAAACACATGTGCGTGTTGGATGTCAGTGATGGCGATAGTTATGGTAAACAGGATAAAACCACATGCTGTAGGGCTGGATGGAGAATATCTCCAGACCCGAAGGCAGTATACGGTGTTCATAATGCAGCTGGTAACTGCTGAACACTGTCCATGCCTTTACTATCGCTGGAGCAACACCAACTTCTACATTGCATTCTGACAATTTATACAGTTCTGATCAGTTCAAATGCATGTAACTCTCTCAGATCAGTAATCATATTGACAGCTGATAGAGGTTATTATAGACATTGCTCTGATTCATTAATCAAGCTTTGTTCTAATTTACTTGGAATCTGAAGATATCACTTTGATACTCTTTCAGTGCACCGCCATATGCCCAAGTAGATGATAGGTTACTGACAAGTTACCACTTAAGTGACTGCACTTAAAGTTGATACACCTATATATTCACATTAGGGTTTGGTCTATTTGTCATGGGTTTCAATCAGTAAAACCCAATGTACCAAATATTGACCATACATATATCTTCACATATCAACATGAAAAATGTCAAATTCCATTTCATGTATTCAGGTGAGATATATTACAGAGGTGTAACAGCTGTATACATTGTAGTATACACCTAGTGCTCACACACACACTGACTTATAAGTCAAAAAGTGGTGAAAATGGGTAAAAATCTCACACGTAAGATTACAAAATGAAAATTCGGGTCCAATTTCTTTTGCTGATCCAATTTTTTACCTATCAACAATATATGCAAAAAGTTGTGAGCACTGGTAACACCCTGTAACACCCTAAAAATCACGTGCAAAAACTAAGGGGCATAACGTACCTCTCAAGTACCACGTGGTAAACAGTGGCGTGCTGAATGCGGTTTTGCTTAATTCCTTCAGGAAATGTTCATACTGCTTAAATTTGATATAATTAGGTGTTATTGATACCATGTAACACCCTAAGGTCACTATAGGTGATGAGGGGAACAGTAACCCGAAACACCCTAATATGCCATTAAACAATGGTGAACCACGCTATATTTGGCATTTTGGTCATGCTGAAATCAGCACGTTCATGACCAATATATCGGGCAACAACCCAATAACTGTAGGGCAGCAACCCAATAACTGTACAGCTGCTTCCTATAAGGATTGCATGCTGCTTAATGAGGTAATAGGCACTTGACAACTGCCTATGGAATTCACACTTCCTTGAGGGGGGAAGGTGGAACCATATATATACTTCACCTCATTATATCAATGTACAAATTTAATACATGTACAATATATATATATATATATATATATCTCACATACACACACATCCATTTTGAAGGTTTTGTTGGTGTGGTGTTTTATATTAGGTGGCAGAAGAACCAGCTATACCAGCTATAGATCAAGATGCGAATAACTGGTACTTTGACATTCTGGGTTCTTATGATCATTTCAGTAGATTCAAAATACCTTCACGGTTAAAGCGTTATGCTGACGATAAAGCCTATCGAACACTGGGTGGGAAGGATGTCATGACCTGGTCGTCGCATCGTGACCCGAAATCGCGACCTGACATCGTCAACGCGTGACGCAAGCGTTGTCGCTTTCGTTTCGCCGGCGATTTCTGGCGAAATCGTACCTGCTCGCTCCCTAGATTCCATTCTTCCCGCGAAATGTTCACTTCACTGCACTTAAATGCTTCCAAAAAACAGCCGCCCTGCATTCATTTTGTTTGTTCTACATGGCTGTACCACTGCGTCCCCCCAATCCTGAAGCTGAAGCTGCTCGTCCTCACAATCCTTTTACTATCAGACAAACCAGAAATTACGCGGTTCCGCGCATTCGTCACTGGCGCTTAGAGTTTTACTCTTTAGACGTAGACGACGGTTCAATTCATCTTCCACTCGCGTTCAGAGTGCAGCTTCGGCGCTGGCTCCCACCAAATAGAGATTGCGGATTCTTTTGGGTCTTCTACAACGCGCACGGTGTGCCTAAGTGGACTATTCCAGCTTGGTACGACGCCAGCGTGGGGCGTTTCGTTTCCCAATAGATCAGTGACCAGTGTCTGGCCTCTACCGGGCCGTTGTCTTCTGCTTTCCTACTCCTACGGCATGTCTTTCTTTTCACGCGTAACCCATTGCGGGCGTTCACGCGCCATGTTCGGCTTTGCGTCGCATTTGGTTGCCTCGCATGCGAGCACCGCGGCGGCTCGCACAGAGCCAGCAGTTTCCCAACCTCTTTGCCCCAACATGCATTCTGACCATGCCAACGTCCTTGCCGATACCGTGTTCACCTTATCCTCCACTGGCGGTCATGAATACCGCATTCCTTGGGGTCGCCTTACTCGCCACGATCTTCACTGGTCCTGGGAGACCATGGCGAGAGCATCACCTCCTAAACTCCTCCCAACAACCTACCTTCCTGTTCTTCGCGTACAAGATTTCATTCGGGGCGAAGGTTGCTACGGATCCCCTTCCAGTGATCCTAATCCGGAGCAGTTCTCCATCATGCGCGTTAGGAAGGACGCCACTAGGAAAACCAAATCACCCAAGACAGATCGCACTTTAGCCAAGGCGCGTCCCACGCATGATGGCTGGCCGTACAAGCATCACTACGCGTGTCGCTGCGGATTCCAGTCGGACTGGTCGAAACGCAAAGCTGCCAAAGCCGCATGTGCTCCCCCTCCTGAAGGCGTTGTTCAACGTATGGCCACATCGGTCAAGCAAAACAGATCTGCGCGGTTTTGTGGCTGCTCTGCATCCTTTCGGATTGGTGTGCCCGTGCGCTCCTCTTTGGGTGACGCGATTCCTGTCGTTCCAGTAACCTACCTCAACATGGAACATCGTAACCACTGTATCAGCACGTGCCCTCCCAGGTGTTCAATTCACGATCTCGGGACCACAGACGGCACCCGTATTGGTTTCTTTAGACCAGAGATTAGTCCTATTCTTCGCGAGTTTCTCCGTTTCCAATATAGGAACAACCAGAATATCAAACCAAAAGACGTGCAACATGCCTGGCGCACCATTCGGGTTGCTGAAGGGGCTATGGTTTTCGATCCGGAAACAGGCGAACCGTCGGCAGAGGTCAGCATTTGCCCCATGCCCCATGCCCCACGGTACACTGTATTC
>LGRX02013759.1:0-10961 GCA_001247695.2 Cymbomonas tetramitiformis
CGTCTAGGACTGACGTGATGACCTCTCCCCAGCTAGCGTCTAGGACTGACGTGATGACCTCTCCCCAGCTAGCGGCTAGAACTAAATTTTAAACGCAGCGTAGAGAGGAGGTAAGAGGCGCAATTCCCCCCCCCTCTAAGCAATTTTTTGAAATACTTTAAAGGGCCACCCCCTTGTGCCAGAGAGCATGTAAGAGTGACGTTAGAGATTGTCCAGCACGCTGTGTGACGTTCTGAAGAGTGTTCTGAATGGTCTCAACGTCCGCGCATGAAGCATCTATGCCACGTCAGACTGGTACCACTTTTAGTGCCACGCTGAATGCGTATTTTGGATGCTTTCCCCTGACAACCCTGTTGGGAATTTCGCACTCCGAGTGGCGTTCCGATTGTTGGTGAACATCGTCAACACATGTTGATGACACTTGACTATATTATAATCATTTCCTTGTCACTGGTAGAACCTTGTTCTCATTCGGTATTTTTTGCCCGCATAAATCAATTCAGATTTGCGTTTCGGAAGGGCTGCGGGAGACTCTTTGCTATACCACCCTAGACAGCTGCTGGAAATGCCACGTTGTCCCAGCTGTTCGTTTCACTACTTTCACATGCACTCTGGAAAGGTGTGGAGTCTCTTAATGGCTAGAGCGGTGGGAGCAGGAGTTCCTGATGTCACAGCCGGGAGAAGTATACTGGAGCGCCGCAAGTCCGACGACCAACGTGTTGACAGCTTGCGGCGTCTTCGCAGTGGTGGGCACGACGCTTTCCCCTTCCAAAGCTCACACAAGGGTTGCTGGTCGCATTCTCGCCACAATGTTTGCAATGCACTTGCCGTTATGCTTATCGCACACTCGCCACCAAGAATGCTTCGCGACTGTACCCCAGCCCTCTTTTTCATCTCTTCGCACTCTCGCTTATCAGTGCTCCGTGGGGGACGATTGCCGGCCGCCGGCAGACACCCAGGGTGGCTTGTTCTTTTCCATGTACGTCGAGGGGAGCGGGACGGAGCACAAAGTGCTACAGCTCTTCAATCCATACTGCGACGAGGTCTCTTTGGAGGAGTACGAGTTGTACATAACTTCAAATGGCGGCGACATCCAGACGATGCAGCTCGCCGGATCCCTCGGCGGCGGTGGCCTCTTTATCATCTGCGGGATGGACTTTTATGGGCAGTGCAACCTCCAGGATTCCTTCATTTCACACAACGGGGATGACGCCTACGCCTTGGTTTGGAACGGTGAGGTGGTTGACGTCATCGGTGTGTTGGGGGAAAGGGAAAATTGGGCCGTGGCAGGTGAGGACGCTGCCACAAAAGACCATACCCTGGTGCGTAAAAGTGAGGTCCTTGCTGGGAATGTGGACTGGGCTGCATCCGCGGGGACTACCGAGGACAACTCCGAGTGGATCGTGCAACCAAAAGATACCCTGGACTCGCTGGAATGTCACACTGCTACTCATGCTTGCGACACCTCTGTAGGGTGTCCTGAAGCACCACCTCCACCGTATTCACCTCCCCCGATGCCATCTCCCCCGAAGTCACCACCCATTCCGCTTTATCCACCGGGCCCACCCGGATATATTGCGGATGTGCAGTTGAATAGCAGTGACATGTGGGAGGCGGGCGCCTTGCTCGCGGACGCAGTCGGAACATACTATGTCATGACAATTCAGGTCAGCTGCGCTCCAACTGGCTTCTCGCCGCACCCCGAGAATAGAGCCTTGGAGGCCACAAATAGTCTCATGTCTCAAGTATCCTCTCCTCCTGCCGCATGGTTTCCCTGCTGCTGCTGCTGCTGCTAGGTTCTTCTCCTGTTCAGACTTTGTACATTTGTCAGTCTCAATCTCCGCTACTTCCCCGCTTCTACCTCAGCCCCTGCATCCGGAACCGATGTTTTCCAGAACTGACTTTACACGCTGAGCGTGGCGCGCTAGAGTCGCCTCTTGGCAGAGGGCGGTAGAAGCGCACAGGGGGCGAGGAGCAGGAATAGAGCCTGCACAGCACGGGTTGCAATCCTGCATGATTCCCGACCAATCAGAGCCAGTCATTCGTTCAGCTCTCAATAGCCAACGGAACCAGTGTGTAGCGTGCAGCCCAGGTGCTGATTGGATGGGATGGGCAATGGTTGTGTCGGTGTCCCAGCTGTCGTGTGATGCGGCAATCAACGAAACTCTGCCAATGGTGAATCGCCAGCTCATCATCACGGGTGACGAGGTGGAGGCTGGGCAGTACAGGATTGATGCCCAGGGCTCCAGCGGGGTGCTGGCAGTGTCCCCTGGAGGCAATGTCACGGTGGTTAATGTCGCAATTGTCAATGGGCTTGCGCAACAAGGCGCGGCGGTGTGGCTCGATGGCGACGCCCACCTCACTCTGCAGAGCTGCACCCTCGCCAACCACAGCGTGCAGCAGCAGGGGACGATTTACGCCGAGGCCGGGGCCGCCGTCATCCGCATCTTGGACACCTTGCTGCGGAACAACTCCGCCGGGGACAGCGGCTCGGCGATATACGCCACCCTCGGTGGCGAGACGCGTCTGGAGCTATCTGGGAGTCGCGTGGAGAACTGCACTGGGAGTGCGGTGACAGTTTCTAGGTGCGGCTCCGTGGTACTCTCGGAGTGTGACGTGCGGGATGTCGTGTCCACGAGTAACGGTGCGGTGGTGGGGTGGTCCTCCTGTGAGTCCAATGGGTCCCTAACGGTGGCGAGCTCGTACTTTGGCCAGAACCAAGCTCATGGGTATGGCGGTGCTGTCAACCTTTTTTCTTTTGCAAACGGCACTGTCGATATCGCCGGAAGCGCATTCGTGGGGAACGTCGTGACGGGGACCGCGCTTTCCACCTCGAGCTGTCAAGACGGAGACGCTAAAGGGGATGGCAGTGGTGCGGCGCTTGGGTGTTCTGGTGGCACCTTCTTGCGCCTCCTCGTTACCGCGTCACTTATGGCGAACAACTCTGCTCAAGGAGATTGCGGAAATGGAGGTGCTGTGCAGGTGGGCACCTGGTAGAGCTCGACTGCACGCATGCATGCCTGTGCCCACACGGACACGGCTCGCCACAGAGGGTTGGCAGCTTGGGGCTTGGCTCTCACAATTCGGAGGATGAACGCAAGCTGGCTTTGGCAGGGGTTTTTGAGGGATGGACGGAGCAGTTACAGATGGCTTAGATGTCTCGGTGGGTATAGTAGGCGCCTCAGCTCCTGAGACTAGAGGTGTCTCAAAGTGTGCTGAAGCGTCTCATCCCTGGCTAGGGCGCACAGATAGACAGCACAACCCACTTTCCCTGACAGTCTGATCCCTAGAATAGCAGTTGACCAACGAAATCAGCACAAGGCTCAGGCATGCACACCCACAGTGCAGTGCGCCGGCAGGGCAGTCGCAGAGGGGCTCAGGTGTCTCAGCGAGGCTCAGGGAGCAGAGGAATGGTCCTGAGCGTAGGCTTGGTGGTGGAGATATGGCTCGCGCAGCTCGGGGGGCAGGGATGAACCGGCTCCAGAGACACGGCGGCAGTGCGCTGGCGGTGCAGATGCAGAGGGGCTCGGGTGGCTCAGCGAGGCTTAGGGGGTCCCATTCTTCACTAGTGAGCTCCGGAGAATCCGGATAAGTGTCCCGAAGTGTATGCTGAATCCTTTGATCCCCGGCGTGGGTACATAGTGCAGCCGGTCTTCTGCGGCTACGGGGTGCCAAAGGAGTCGGTCCAAGGATAAGCACACACCACAGGAACTGATGAGGGTGACGAGGGAGATGGGGGGAGGCTCACGGGTCGGGTTGACACATGCCGGGCCCCTCAGAGCCCGGGGGGGCATCCCGGCAGTGATGACCACTTACAACACGTTGCACGGCAGCATGCAGTGTCTCATCAGCTTCTGTGCCCACGGGGCGAGGTTGCTGGCCGCGCCGGAACTAACAGTGCGCAGCTGTGGAGAAGGCGACGACCGGTTGGTGAACTATTGGCCACCGGGAGAGCTCGGGACACACAGGCAACTGTGGGGATGGGACCCCAAGTAGGAACAGTGCAGCACAACAGTTGGTAGGGCAAGTGTGGAGCGCATTGCTCAAGTTCGCAGCTTCCTCACAAGGCATTCAGTGCAAGGGCTTCAGTCCCATGGAGTTGGTGCTGGGGGTAGAGGGTTGCAGGCGTAAGTCGGTGGCGGGAACGCAGGTTCGGATGAAGGCAACCCAGTTTATCATTCTCAGCCCCTTGGGACAGCCCTTGGGGATTCCGGCCGTGGCATGGGTGGACAAGCTCTCTTGAGACCAGGCTCTAGGGCGGGTAGAGGGCAGCGGGGTGGTTCCGAATGTGGGCTTGGTGGTGAAGAGATGGCTCGAGTGGCTCGAGTGGCGGAGGTGAGCCGGCTTCAGAGACACAGCAGCAGTGCGCCGGCAGGGCAGCTGCAGAGGGGCTCAGGTGGCCCAGTGAGGCTCAGGGGGCAGAGGGATGGCCCTGCGCGTAGGCTTGGCGGTGGAGATATTAGGATAATCAACTTCTACTTAGTTTGCATACTCAGGCATAGCATTAGTAGAATGTGTACGAACTCACACAGTTGAACTCACACACACACAGTTGTATCTTATAAATCTGAAAAGTGTTTTGTGAGTTACAGTCAGTGCTTTATATCATCACACGTGTGTTCTCTATCTAAGCTTACTGTTACTCAGTCATAGCTTCTACTGTACTCGTACTTGTACTCTTGTGTTCTGTGACAGATACTATGTACATTTTGAATTGATCTTCTGTCTCTTGCAGACTCATTGTCATCATTGCTCTGTCCACATCTACACATAGTACTGTACTCTGTCAGCACAGTCATACTGTCATACTGTCATACTGTCATACTGTCTGAATTTGTACTTTTGCCTCGCTGTGATTAACACTGCATGAGAGTTAACTGTTTTCCTACTCCTCCTTACTCAGTGCCTTTGAAAATATCTCAGCACCACAGCACTTAGTACTCGAAAACGTTCCAAAGCCAGACTTTTTGTAAAGAAGTCTGCCAAATTCTCCTGCGTAGGCACTTTAGCAATGACAATTCTACCCAGCTCTACCAACTTTGCCACATATCAATTTCTCACTGCCACATGACGTGTTGCTGCATTGTTCAGAACATTCTCTGCCTGTGCCACCGAAGCATGATTGTCTCCATGAATTGTAACAGGCAACTTGACAGGTGAAAACTCAGTCAGCAGATTCACAACATACTCAACGTCCCGTGCACATTCTGACAACGCTATCAATTCTGCCTCTGCTGTGCTCACTGCAACTGTCTTCTGCAATTTTGACGAATACATGACAGTACTTCCATTCAGTCGCACCAGTGAACCTGTAACAGAGCGCCTGGTCACTTTGTCTGCTGCGTGGTCTGCATCTGTATAGGCTGTCACTACCAGTTCTGCATTCAATGACGCTGGCGAGCTGCACTGCATAGTCAAGCACACATGAATAGTTCCCTTCAAATATCTCAGCACACGCTTCAAATGCTGCCAATGCTCCTGCCCATAGCAGTGAGAAAACCTGGCCAAATAACAGACCGCTGTCAAAATATCAGGCCGTGAGCACCGCGCCAGCCACATCAACTCCATCACCAGATTAACATAGGGAAGTTTCTCCAACTTCTCCTCCGAGTCCACAGGCATCAGAGACAGTCTGGGCTCCATTGGTGTCATGCACGGATTACAGTCCTGCATAGAGTACCTCTCCAGCATGCGCTGTATCAGCCCAACCTGACTGATTTGACACTCTCTGACCAGACCATAGTCACTGAAAGTCATACTCATGCCCAGCAACTCCACCAGTGGTCCTTTGTCCTTGCTGGGCCATTTCGCACTGAATTCTCTGAAAAATTCCACCTTCCACTCCACTGAAGAAGTGAACACAGTGTAGTCGTCCACGTGCACGTACACAAACACCACCAGTGTACCAGGCTGCCAGATGTAAAACAGACACGGGTCAATGTTTGACACCCGTAACCTGTGGTCATAAGCCAGCAGGAACTCTTTGCTCGTCTTATACCAGATGCGCGGTGCCTGCTTCAAGCCGTACACACTCCTCTGCAGCATTCCGTACCGCACTCCTCGAATTGTCCGTGCATTAGGCCAGCTTACATACAAGGGAACGTCCACGTCCAGCTGACCATTCAAAAAGCACGTGATAACGTCCATGGCAAAAGCCAATAGTCCCAGCACCAAACTGAGCTGAATAAGAATTCTCAAGGTTGACAGCTGAGTACACGGTGCATACACGTCCTCATAGTGCACTCCATGCTGCTGACCGTTGCCACAGACCACCCACCTGGTCTTCCTCTCGGTCAACTGCCCTGCAGAGTCCAGCTTCGCCTTGTACACAGCCGTCATGCGCATGACCTTCTCACCAGCAGGCACCGTCTCCACCGGCAAGATAGCTTTCTTCACATCGATGAGAGCGCACTCCTCCTTTTTATCCGACTCCTGCCACTGCACTGAGTCTGGTCCATTCACCAACTGAACCCATCCTTTCGGCTCCGTCACCCCCACTGGCAACCCCGTCACTTTCTCCTCCTGAGCCACCAGAGCAACATGACGGGTCTCAAACCTCACGCAGGTCTCACCCACATCGATTGCCGAGCCCTTCACTCCAGCATGACGCTCCAATATCACCTGATACGGCAACACATGGTCCTCCCGTGCCGTAGCACACACCACTGCTGCCTCCCATTCAGCTCCTCCTGACCTCTGCACTGTCACCTTCTCAAACAACGGATAAAATGAGTTCACTGTTCACTGCGCACAATACTCAAAAAGCAACGCAAGATGCTCCACCCGTGCTTCCAGAAACGCACTCACCGGCGTCCAAAATGATCCACCACCAGCACTGTTCAACTTCACGACACCAGTGAACTCGTCACCCTTCTGTACCACGTAGGCACGCAGATCCAATATAATTGTCGCTGTGCCCACAAAAGCTGACACGAAGTTTCCGTCGAGAGACTCACAGTCATATAACGATCTCAACGGTGTCAGCATAGAGGGATCCCAAGACATCACCAGCTTTCCATACTGATCAACGCGCTCGTCGAACCGAACCATCCCACTTCTGACCACCTTCTCCTTGTCTGGGCTGTACAGCAGATAAGCCGTTGATCTCTCCTCGTGTCCCACGTAGATCAAAGGAGTAGCCCGATCAGCCAGTTTGGAGCGCAGGCTGGCGTCGATGAACGCGTAAGCCCGACACACGAACACACGCAGTACAGACAGATCGTACTTCTGGTTCAACACTTGCAAACTGGACTGCATACCCAGCCGAGCCTTGCAAAGTCGATTGATCAGATATACAGCGTGTCTCATAGCCAAAGGCCACATAGTCGCAGGCAGACCAGCTGTCGCCAGCATAGCTCTAGCCTTCGTCTGCAGATACTTGTTCATAGTTTCCGCCCTGGCATTGTTCTCATGTAAGTACGGTGACGTTGTCCTCTGCACGATGGCATTGTCCTCACAGTACTTCTTCGCCTTTCCAGACACGATGGTCGAGTCATTGTCCGAGTGCAATACCAGCACGTCCAGGTCGTACACCACCTGCTCAACACTGGTGTCCTCCTCAAGGAACACACGACCAGTCGCCTTCACCATCTTACGATAGTCCTCCAGAGCGTCCACATACTCCAACTTCTGCTTCCAGACATAGAAGTGGCACACGTCTGAGTAGTCATCCACGTGAATAGTGTACCCACGATAACCTTTGGTAGACGTCACGAACGGTCCACCATGATCGGTGAAAGTCAGCTGTCCCATCTTGACAGAAGCCTGCCGCTTCTCCACCACCTTCCGAACAGACTTCGGGACCCTTCCCCTGTCTGTCGTCTGCGATGGCCTCTTCGACGCCGCCACCTGACACGCCATGCACCTCACAGAACAGCTCAGCACACTGCCACTCCGCAACTCCTCAGAATTCACTCCGAGGTCCAACCCCTGCAGGTCCATGACCTCCACGTGCTTGTCACAAGCATGACCCAGCCTGATGTGCGCAACCACCCTCGCGTCCACCCTCGGAACCACAAATTGGTCAAGATACAGTACGACCACAGGCCACGGGGTCCCCTGAATGAATACGCGACCAGGCTCAGACTCCACCAGCTCAGAGACGTTGTAGCACTGATCAGTCCTCGCAGAGAATATCACGCTGCCCTTAGAATAGATGTGCAGCTCCTCAAATTTAGCCGTCAAACTCCACCAGGCAGCATTTGGCTTGTACGGCAACACGAGCAGAAACTTCGTGTTCACAGGGTCCTTCGGAAAGTCCATGAGAACCTTCGTCAGCAGCCTCTCAATGAAGGCGTCGTCGTACGGCGGATTGCCCCAGAAGCTGCGTCCCGTCAGACAATGAAGAAAGACCGAGTTCACCAGGGAATAGTACTCGTTCACCTGTCGATTGTGCTCGTCAGCACATATATCTAGATGAAAAGGCCCCTTCTCCTCATTCCACTTCTTGAACTCGGTGAACTTCCAGTTAAACTTGTCCCTCACCGGACAGTTCACCTTTTCGTCGCACTCCACCCCCGGCAGCGCAGCCTCCACGATGACCTCAGGTAAAACATACACGTTCCCCTTTCTGCGCACGTCGTACTCGCACACGTTCTTCTTGTCACGCAGTACACGGTCTCCAAATTGAGCATACAGACCAAACTTGTCCTCCAAGCTCACCGCGGATACCAGATTGAAAGGCGACTCCGGCACGTACTGCGCCTCCACCTTCAGCACGTCTGCCTTCTTCGTCAGCCGATTCCACAAGGTGATACTCCCTTGACCTCCTCCTCGAGACGTAGTCACTTCGCCAGCCATGACCTTGAAGGACACTGCTGCTGACTCGTTCACCTGTGCGCCGTCAAACATAGACAGGTCATTAAAAATGGACTTCGTCGCCATACTATCAAAGTACAACTCCCTGTCTGAGTCCGCCACAGTCATTGCACACAGGTCTCCTCCTGGAACCTGTACCGAGTCCTCGTAGTACTCATTTTGCACCTGCGCGTCGTCCTCCTTGTCACGATTAAACACACCGTACACCCAGGTGTCCTCCAACACCTCGCCTGTATACACCACCTTCTGGTCTGCGACAGTAGCAACCACGGGACAAGCTACGTGAACCTCCTCGTGATTCTCCAGGTTCCAGAGCTCCCCCTCAGAAGCCTCTGTACGACGCGGCCGCGCGGAACTGGATGAAGTCGCCGCCTCCACCGTCGCTGCTGCTGCGTCAGGTGCCTTCTTCGCTGCGATTTTCTTGAGCCTGCGCGCATAGTTCTCACGAACCGCCCTTTCCTTAGTAGGATTAAGCTTGATGAACTCCTCCATACCCTCCGGGTTCACTATCCAGCATTTTTCAGCAGAGTGAACGCCAGAGCACGTAGGACATATCAGTTTCTTCCCGTCATTCACCTTCTTCTCCTCGCCCTGTCTGCGTCTGTCCGCAACCAACGCTCTCGCAACAGCAACAGTCTCACCGTCCACAGTAGCTCCCACTATACTCGACGAAGAAACCACCGAAGATTGCTGCATCACGTTCACGAAAAAATACTCGGACCTCTGTACGAGCATATCAAAAGACGGACGGCGTTCCTTGCTCATATCAGCAACCACCTGCGAATACTCAATAGGCATAGCAGCCACAGCCATTGCAGTCACCAGCACCTCCACCGTCACAGGGTCAAGCCTCGCGCCTCCGTAGTTAGCCACCGAGCTCATTACGTCTCCAAAATACCCCAGCTGCTTCACAGGGTCCTCATTCACGTGCACAGTCAGCTTGCACAGCTTCTTCATTGAACCAGCGAGTTGCCCAAACAGCTGCGGCTCCACTCTGCACTTCAGCTTCCTGAACGCCTTCAAACCGTCGTTGCCACAACGTCGTACCACGTCAAAGGCGTCCCCGGCTGTGACCTGCTTCAAAATTGCTGATAACACCGTACTCGCGACACTGGCAGAACCAGGCACAGTAATGAAGCTGTCGCCGTCTGGAAAGTCTCCGTCCTCCGCGTCATTGTCGCCATAGTCAGCACGTGATAAACGCATATCTCCTGCCTGTGATGAAGGCTTATCCGCTGCAGTCGATTTACCACTCGTTTTAGCAGCAAACGAGTCCAGTCCTGTGATATCTGCTATATCTGAGACTGGATAGTCGCACACCAGTTCTAGCAAGTCAGGATAAAACGTCACTGCTGACTCTAACTGTGTTTTAAACTGAACCCAGGATTCATACTGATTCCTTTCAGTTCCCGTGTACTTCGTCGTACCCAATAACTTCACCACGCACTGAACTGTCTTCTGTGCGTTGGCAGGGCTAATGACACCCAACGCAACTTCGTCATTATCTGATGTCGATTTCGCAGGCTCCTTCTTCTCGGCACTCAACACCTTAATTGTCTCTGCCATAGTCTTCATGAAAGCTGCCTGCTGCTCTACCAAGTCCTGAAGCTGCGATTCCCGCGTGGGGTACTTCCGTTCTGAAACTAAAAACCCCCGCGTCCGTCATGACGACTGTATCTAAACTATCAGACCTATACCAGGCCCATAACCTAGGATAATCAACTTCTACTTAGTTTGCATACTCAGGCATAGCATTAGTAGAATGTGTACGAACTCACACAGTTGAACTCACACACACACAGTTGAATCTTATAAATCTGAAAAGTGTTTTGTGAGTTACAGTCAGTGCTTTATATCATCACACGTGTGTTCTCTATCTAAGCTTACTGTTACTCAGTCATAGCTACTCGTACTTGTACTCTTGTGTTCTGTGACAGATACTGTGTACATTTTGAATTGATCTTCTGTCTCTTGCAGACTCATTGTCATCATTGCTCTGTCCACATCTACACATAGTACTGTACTCTGTCAGCACAGTCATACTGTCATACTGTCATACAGTCACACTGTCATACTGTCATACTGTCAGAATTTGTACTTTTGCCTCGCTGTGATTTACACTGCATGAGAGTTAACTGTTTTCC
>LGRX02013761.1:0-43066 GCA_001247695.2 Cymbomonas tetramitiformis
GTCCCAAGAGTTCTCGGGCTCGAACGTCACGAAGGCGTGCAGCCGGAGACGCGTCATGTGCGGTGTGCCCGCAGCCAGTATGACGTCCACGTGGCAGTAGTGCGTGAACTTCGTGGGGCTGTTGTCACACCTGGTGACCTTGGCACCGGTGCTGGCCTCGTACACCGTAAGGCCCAGTCGCCTTACGACCGCGATGGAAATGATGTTGCAGTTGGCGCCGGTGTCCATGAGGATTGCTCGATAGAGCATGAGCTCACCACCGGATGACACCAACGCCAGGCCCTCATACAAAGTGGCATTCTGCAATTTGCAGATGGGCTGGACCTGTGTCATCAGCAGCGCCTGCTCGTCGGTCAGGTGCTGCCTCATCTTCTCCCTCAACGAGTCGTAGGCACAGGTCTTGATGGTGCCGGCCCGGACATGTCCATGGTCACTGAAGTCGACCACCCCCAGGTCGTTCACGCAGGCAGCGGCTGCACACCGGGCGGTGACACTGTCGACCAAACCGTCGGGCATCTCGTCCAGCGGCAACTCCTCGTCCACCTGGCGTTCTGCGCTTTCTGCTTCCTCTTCCACCCCCTGCACCACCGTAGCGTGCATGTCCTCAAGCTCGTGTTCATTGACCTCGGTGGGCTGCTCAGCCGCGCTCTCCGGCTCGTTGCCCATGAGCTCCTCCAGGGCCAGGAGGTTCTCGATGTCCTTCGGGAGGTCGATGGCGCGCTGGGATGATAAGATTGCTGCAATCTGCGAGCAAGTCCGCATGGAGCTGCGGAGGTTGGACGCTAGCAGGTGGAACTTCCTGCTGAGGACGTTGGGTGGGACGGCTCTGGGCACCTGAGCAGCCTTGTCGAACTCCTCAGGCGTCTTGACCTTGAAGCCCTGCATCTTCTGGGTGCTACCCAGGGCGACTGCGGCCCTGGCCTGGAGCTCTGGTGCATGGCTAACACCAGCACCGTCACTGTCCCCCAGCCCCTCACCAGTGAGGCAGTCACGATCGTCCTCCTCATACTCCGCCTGCTGGTTGAAGTTGGAGTAGTACTCAGCCTCGTCATCGCCGTCCTCTGACTGGGCCTGCGCCTCAGCGCCCTTGCCCCCCTTGGCCGGTGTTCCTGTCTGCAAGCCTGTCAACTCCGCAACGAGCTTCTCCTTCACCTCAGCGCTGGCTGCCACCTGCTGCTGCTGCTGCTGCTTCTGCTTGGCCTCCGGCAGCTTGAGCCACTCCTTCGTGGTGATCCCCATCTTGTGGTTCTCGAAGCGGTGAGCGATGTTGTAGGCACGCATCTGGGCGTTCTTGACCTCGTTTGAAAACTTCGAGTTCTGCCGGTCCTTGTGGAAGTTAGGAGGCACTCTGGCATCACGACATCCAGTGTAGCAACGCTCTGGAGAATGGGGCAAGCGCGTGAAGCAGTAGTCGCACTGGAACTCCTTCGAAGCGTCAGGTGGTGGGACCCTGCCGTAAGTGGGCTTGTGCCGCTCCGCATTGTTCACCTCCCTCGAAGGCTTCCTAGCATCATCACCACCAGGTTGTGCTGGCTCCTTCTTCTTGGGGTCCCTGCGTCTGTCCCCAGCCTTGCGGGCAGAGCTAGAGCGCCTCATGGAAGACACCAGCTCGGCCAGGTCAAGCCCCAGTTGCCTGGCTTCGTAGCAAGAGTACACACAGGTAAGCCTGCGGACGAGTTCCTGCTGTAGTGTCAGAGCCCATGCTTCAGCATCGTTCTTCAGCTTATCCTGAACCTCCACGATGACCTCCAAGTCCTCCCACGTGACCTTGTTGAGGGCAGGATGGCTGACTCGCAGCTGCTCGGATACACGATCTCGGTATTCCTTAATGCGAAGCCCCTTGATGCACTCCTCGACGTCCTGTCTAACGATGGAGTCCTCCACCATCTTGCCAGCGTTGAGCGCTGACTCCCTGCGGCGACAGCTCTTCACGTAGGCGAGGCTATCTTGCTCAGTGGTCTGCGACTTAGCGACCAACAGATCCTCTTTCTCTTTGGTGCCCTTCATTAAGAACTTGGCCTCGAGCTCTGCAACGAAAGCCCTCAAGCAGGGAAGATATCTTCCGTTAAGCTGGTACGGCCCCAAATCAAATTTTCTTTCGGCCCGCCTTCGGCCCGTCCGGTCCACACTACAAAATGCCCCGAAAACTTTAATCTTAAGTATGGGAAATGCAAAAATCGCAAAAAAAATCTTCAAAATTTTAGAAGTTTGCGCCAAATTGGTTCGGCCCCAAAGCAATTTCTCTTTCGGCCCCTCTTCGGCCCGGGCCTCATTTTGGCGACTCAGTTCGGCCCGGGGCCGGCCAATAGGGGTAAGATATCTTCCCTGCCCTCAAGGCCCAAAAATAGTGAGAATCCTCCGTGCCATCTGTCCCTGTGAGACCCTTGGTGGAAGTTCCCTCGTTTTCCCACTCGTCAGACAGTTCACCATCAGCATCGCCTTCCTGGAACCTCTTGCAGACTGCCCATGTCGCTCCTGGCGCCAGCTCATGGAAAGGAGGTTGTGCGCAGCGCACTGAGCCCTGGAAAGAGTCCCTCGTGGTGAGATCCTTCAAGACATGACACGCATGAGAGGCCATGAGGCCATCCTTCAGGTATGAAGCGCACCACCAGTCATATATAGGCGACTGAGGTAGAATGATCATCCCCTGCTAGGAGCGAAGGCAAGCTGTCCCATAACGATCTGTAGTCTGGTTTGGAGTCAATGAAAGCCTTCTTCGCCTGTGGACTGAGCGCGTGAAAAGCCGCTGACCTCATATGCCTGCGTATCCTGGCCTCGTGAACCCGCTGTGCTTTTCCCACCATTTCAACGAAGCGCCTGATAAAAAGCGCCCTATCTTCGTTCTTGCCACCAGTGTAGCAAAGCTGGATGTCAGCCTTGTCAAGCGCGGAACTGTCCCTGTCATACTGATCCATCTCGTCTACGTCGTCAAACGCAAAGAGGAACTGACTGGCTGCGGGCGCTGAGGCTGCTGCTGTTCCTGCGAGTGCTGCTGCTGCTGCTGCTGCTGCTGCTCTTGCTGCTGCTATCGATATCGGTGTGGAGGGGCTGGATTCTTCTGGAGCCGACCCCTCTGTGCTCATATAGCCAGTGTCAAGCCCCTGACTGCTCCTCTCCCGAGCCAATCGCCGTGCCTCGCGCTCTATGGACAGGATAGTGGCAACGCTCGGCTCCGCCTCACCCTCCGTGGTCAAGTACTGCGTTAACGCTCAGTGAGTGGGACAAAGGAAGCGTGTCCTCCTTCGGCGCGAAGCTTATTCACCAACAGGATGCAGGCTTAATTCAGGCTGGTTTAGGCCAGTGCACTGAGTGCCCCTGAATTCACACCGTTCTGAACAAGCAGGAAAACGAAACGCGCGCAGCCAGCGCAAGCCCACAGGTCCAGCAATACGTCTCAGTGCTCTGAATCAACAGCAGATGCAGAATGCAGGCTTAACTCCCATGCTAGAATCTCCGTAGTAAACTACGGAAATCGATTATCGATTTACACCCCAATAAACGCATATTTAGACCCCTCAGGCACCCCTTGTCAAGGCATTCGATAGCTCAAATTGTAGCTAATGATGCCAAGAAGAACTTGGTTGCAAGCACGAGCACGCATGCCTTGATATGTATCTTACAAAGTGACGGTGCAGCCAACCATACCGTGGGAACTCCAAATGCCACTCTAGCATAGGAGTTAATTCAGGCTGGTTTAGGCCAGTGCACTGAGTGCCCCTGGATTCACACCGTTCTGAACAAGCAGGAGGACGAAACGCGTGTAGCCAGCGCGAGCCCACAGGTCCAGCAATACGTCTCGGCGGTCGGCGCTCTGAATCAACAGCGGATGCAGGATGTTCGTGCAAGAAGGGCTTAGAGCTGAGCCAGTGTGCTGAGCACCCCTGGATTAGCTAAGCCACCGTTCATCAAGAACACAGAGACCGTAAAGATAACTCTCCTTGAACCAAAGTACCAGGACGGAATAGCGCAACTACGCAGAGCTGGGAGCGTAAGCCAGTGTGCTGAGCACGCCTGGATTCGCAGCACCACTGCTCATTAAGGGTCCAGAAGTTGCCATGGAAGTTCACACTCAGTCCAGTAATGGCTACTATCCTTAATCCAGATCCTCCCACAAGAATCTAGCGCAAATGAGCATGGCGACCTTGAATGTCGTATATAGTGGCCCGGCATATGCTTTGGGGCAATATTTATGAACCTTTTGAATTATCTATAACATTTATTTGCTTGAAATGTCGATGGTTTGACCTGCTGGATGTGACAACCCGTGTGTGTCACAGTCCTCGGTCTGTACTAGTACTCCGTGCAATACGGCTGTCACAGGTTCAGGGTTTCGGGCTTAAGCCGAGCGACACTCAATCTAACTTCACTTCTTATGTTATCTTAAGTGTAAGCATTCTGTGTTTCAGCACCTCAATATATAGTCGGCACTATATACCCCACAGGTTATGGTGCGCCAGGCACCTTCCACTACTTTTGATTGCATGAGTGGCTAAGCCACTCCGCTTGGTGGGGCGTTGGGGGCCCAATTTGATGTCGTGATTTTCGCAGTTGCGGTCGAGAGCTAGTTTACGGGCGGATTAAATTTGGTATCGCTGCAGCGTTCGCCTACCTGGGATTAATTTGTATTGTCCGCGTTGGATTTTACTCGACTGAAACTTGATCAATTTTTGTCGTGGGATTCCTTGGCCGCCGCGTTCCGATCTTGCAATTTCACAGTTACGGCTTCCTTAGTTATCCGTTCCGACACTGCATCTTACGGCTCTCGACCATCGCTTTTCTGTGTTCTTCGACATCGGCCCGCTACCCCAACGCTCCCGCCTACTGGATCGTCATCATGAGCGTAAATTCTCACGTCACGCCTCCCTTGGGGGCCAACAATCGCATTAGTTAGGCTAGACACGATTTTTTCACGCGACGTCGGGTCTCGCTATAGACCGACGCCAAATTCTCCGGCTGTCAATCTCACGGCTCCGGACCGGACTCGAGCTGCGGCTGTACAGAATTCCACTTGGGACGTCGACATCATCAAGAGGATTTCTCGCGACGCCTTGGGCTCCAAAGAGGACACCTTTCATGGAGATGAAGTACGCCGTAACACGCTCTGGACGTCTATTGTGAAGTCCTTGCAGCGCGCGTTCGAGCAGAAGGACCCCAACAACGCCGCTCTTTTTGATTTGGCGGACACGCAAAAGGAGGTCAACGCCATCTTCAATGCCATCCTCTTCTCGACTTTGACATCGTTGACTTCTCCTAGCTCACCCGCGCGGCGTTGGGTTGAGGCCTCGGGACGGGCTTCGCCTCAGGATGGCAAGCGTGCCCTTCTGGAAGTGACCAAGAGGTTGATCCCTCGCGTGGTTCGACCTCTTGGGCATTACGAGGAGCTTTGCTCCATTTATTTCGACGACAAGAAGGACCCCGACCCCCTTATTCAAGATTTCGACGCATGCCTGACTGCTATTGGCAACGGCGCCTCTGGGCCACTCGACGACATGATGGCCAAGAAGCAACTTCTGGCTTCACTCGACCCCGAGTTCTACGACAAAGTGATTACCCCGCTTCGTCTCGACGTTGAGTTGGCCAAGGTCGAGCTCGAAGACATCTACGCCCACGTCCTCGAGGTTTGGGATGCCAACGCCGGCAGGAGCAAGCACGTGCCCTTCGTGGACAAGTCCAACGTGTTGTACTCTGGTCTGCCGTCCGACGTTGACGTGAAGGCCTTAATCAAGGAGTTTCAATTCCACATCGACGCCGCCAACAAGGTTCTTGCAACGCTCTCCGACGAGGATGCGCACGACGAGCCGACGACTAGGTGGCCGGCTCCGGCTACGGGCAAGCCTACGGGCAAGCCAGGTGTGCACTTTCCACCCTCCTCCTGGCGTGACCGCCAGAACCGTCGGGTGGATGGGAAGTTTCACGGCCGAAAGCGTGATTGGCAACAGCGCTTTGCCGTTTCGCCCCTTCCCAAGGGCGGGAATTGGCCGCAAGGCGTCCGACGCCACAACAACGACAAGAAGAATTACGGCATGCACTCCGTCTCCTTCCACGTCCTCTCCAAAGCATTTGTACCGGAGTGTGTCCGTTGCCCTCCGGGGTTTTGGCATGACTCCGCGAATTGCCCCACCGCCGACATCAAGTGCGACGAGTGCGTGATTGAGCAAGCCGACGACGCCGACGGCCTCGTGTCCGCCTTCCAGACCGCGTTCGACACTGAGGACGACACCGCCTTCGCTCGACTCTGTGCCCAACATGATCATCCCTTGGTTCGGCAGGACGAGGCGCCCTTCACGTTCTCCGAGGGCTTTGCCGTGGGACTCCGAGCACAGTACGCGGGATTGACGCCCAACCAACCCTCACTCCTTGCTACACGCGTGCACGAAGCACGCACCGCTCTCCGTGAGCTCAAGCAGGTGGCTGGTGGTGCTGAGTCCGACACTCAGCACTTTCCGATGGTCCACTTCGGTTCGGCCACGCCCTCCGTGATCGACGATGCCGTCGTGGAGCATGAGCCGAAAGTGGCGATCGAGACCGAAGAGGACGCGTTGGTTTACCCGAAGCAGTTCGTTGACGGTGGGCCGCCCTTCGAGCAGTCCTTTATGGACAACATGTCTGTAAAATTGGGCTTCTTCGAGCCTGAGCCGCAGGTCTCACTTAAATCTTTCAATCCACTCCCCCCGTATATTTCTTCCACGCATGATTCCGCTAGCGTGGCTGACACGGAGTCCGACGACGGGGACTTGCATGATGCCGTCCCACCACCCGCTCCACGGGTTGGTGGTGTACGGGGACCTTCAATCGGCACCTTCCTCACAGCAGCAGCTATCCCTGCTTTGTTTCTGTGTGTAAGCATCACCATGATCGACACCGTCACCGCCACGGCACTTTGTGATGTGGCAATTGCTCCACGGTCGGTGGTGTACGGTGCCTGCTCTGATTATCAGAATGGCACAGTGGGCTACTTCACTGGCCCCGACCTTCTGGACACTGGACCGGCTGACTTCTACAACATCTTCAATCTGGACTCTGACGGCTTCGGCATCTACAGTCTGAACTTTCAATTTGGAAGCTACAACAACTTCAATCTCTGTGAACTCTGCTCTGTGGACCACTTTCAAGGTGGCTAGAGTTACTGTCAGAAGCCTAGTAGCACAACTAGATCTGTATCACGGGCACAGCAGCCTTCAGTGTGTAGTGCTAGCTAGAGATTTGGGACCGCCCTGGCCAAGAGCACAGGCCCCCACTAGAAATTTGTTTCCACCGCTTGAGATGGTGTGTTTTGTTTCACCTAACAAACTGCCTGTTCCACCCTAACTCTTCCTCCGTAATAGTACAGGGTGGTGTGCTGGATGTGACACCCCGTGTGTGTCACAGTCCTCTGTCTGTACTAGTACTCCGTACAGTACGGCTGTCACAGGTTCAGGGGTTCGGGCTTAAGCCGAGCGACACTCAATCTAACTTCACTTCTTATGTTATCTTAAGTGTAAGCATTCTGTGTTTCAGCACCTCAATATATAGTCGGCACTATATATCCCACATGACCTTTAATCTTAGCGTGGTTTGGGTGGGTGCTTTCACAGAATTTTAATCAAACTGCTAGATCCTACCACAAGGATCTAGGGTACCGACAACTCTAGGCCTTGCTACACGAGCTCGGGTTGGTGCGTATGTTGTTAACCCTCGAGAATATGACCAAAACTAATTTTGTAAGCCCTTTAATATCATACTAGCCGGATTAATCGCCGCATATGCGCATGCCATGGTGTAGTGCCGTCGAAATTCAATATCTCCATCATTATCAGGGTCTGAAAATCGTATTCTAGAACCTCTAGCGGTAGTTCTAACCGTTCAAAAAATCCCCAAAAATCCCAAGGAGACTTTGAAGTCATATTAAAGTACTGAAGTGCTCACCAAGGCAAAGATCTAGCCTTAAAGCTTAAAATGGACCAAGACTCATGCCCAAAATGCGAAATTATCCCCATACTTAAGGAATGTGTATATCTTACCCATGTGACCGCGTTCGTGTGATGTGTCCAATATACATTATCCAAGTCGTATTTTGACCCAAACATGATTAAAAAACATGCATACCTTGAGATATATCATGTCTATGGTGCCAAAGGATCGATATACGATTGGCAAAAAATTATGGAAGATACACCCCGCTTTTGAAGCTTTAAAAGGCGTAGCAGTTCAAAATTTGGTTGGGGCATGCTATAAATGCATTAGCTAGGAGTATATATGATGGATTCTCGTCAAACCACGCACCATACTACTTAGTATAGGTCCCATGTGGAAAGTATTCCTTGGTGTTGACTTGTAGAAAGCTCGTGGGGCGCCTAAATAAATTATTGAAAAAGTGATCCTTGAGGGAGGATCTAGAGCGTTCTAGGTCCTCCCACAAGGATCTCGGGATAGTAGCCAGTAAGCAAGAGTACAAGTCACCACGCAAAGCTGGGAGCTAAGCCAGTGTGCTGAGCACCCCTGGATTCGCAGCACCACTGCTCATTAAGAAGGCCACCGTTGTTATAAGGGCCTCACCGGTTGTCAAGTACTGTAGGAGAGATAAGAGAATTCTCGCACACATCATGATAAGGAGCCCAAAAAGTCCCAAAATAACCCACAGCACTCCAGGCTGAGCCAGTACTCAAATCAAGTCTGAATCCACCAGATACCTCTGCCAAACCAGTAGATAGTGTGTATGAAGCCTACTCACTCGTCGCCTTCAGGGCTGATGCCGCTGCTAATCCTCTAGTAAGCCCACTCCTGCTTCAGGCTTAGGCCAGTACACCAGGGTTGTCCCTGGATTAGCCGTCAGGCAGGGTGGGACTACCAGAGAAACCGTAGGGTGCAAGCCCACTCATAAAGGTAACAACTCACTGCTGATCCGCTTTTAATTAGTAGGCCCAAGCAGATGCCGCCGCTAATTAGCTCCCAGGTCGCACACTTGCCTTTCATTTAGGCCAGTACACCAGGGGTGTCCCTGGATTCACCTCAGACAAGGTGGTCAACTGGAGGGACCACCGGAAAATAGCTCATCGAGGTGGTCATTCACCGCTGATCCGCTCTGTAGCTGCCGCCGCCTACGCTGATGCCGTGCTGATTAGCTTCTCAATGAAGAAAACCTGCCTGCAGTTAGGCCAGTGCACCATGGGTGCCCCTGGATTCACTGTAAGACAAGGTGGTGGAGCTGAGCATATCGCAAGATAAGAGAAAGCCGCTCATTAACCAGTAAGTTCAGTGCTGATCCGCTGCCGCCGCCACTGGTGACCTTTTTTCGTGCAAGTATCACCAAGTCTAGGGAAGAAGAAGGGTCCGCCAGTGCACCTTGGGTGCCCCTGGAGTCGCCTGACTTCCGAATCCGCTCTCACAAACTGCTGCTGACTTCTCGCCAAAGGGTCTTTACTTCCGAATTAACACTTGAAATAAAAAACCGCTCCGCGCAGGACATTATTGTTTTGAAAAAGAATAAAAACAACAGTAAAATATATTCATCAAAGATCGGTATAATAACCACAAAGTACGAATTATTGTACAAAGCTATGGGCAGAACTGTTTTAGCACTCTAGCACTGGCACGCGAACAGCCACCTAGTACTTGCGAAGCAAAACAATAATGAGTCCGCTAGCCTGACCTACAGTCAGAGCTTACTTATATCTCAATGCTCTGTCACAGTTCCCAAAACTGTAACGGGTTCTAGCCCTGAAATCTTCATCTGGCCAATGGAAAGTCATTATTCCATGCCAGCTCTAACAATGTTACCGTTCACCACATTTTGACTGACACGTCAGTGGCAAAGTGGTCACTGTCATCTCATCTTATCACTTCATGGTCACCCGATAATGACCATATCTTCTCTGGCAGGTCTGCACCTCTCGAGCAGTCATCTTACGCGAAGCCTGTCATACTTGTCATATCTGTCACGTGTGTCACCAGCTGGACAAACCCGGCGCGGTACCATGAGAAGCCGGCGTTTGTTACACCCTGACGTCGCTCCACTTCTGAAGCAGTTGAAGACCGCCTACTACGCCCTCACCGATATTCACGAGCGTCAACAACAACGAGACCTTCAATTGAACTTTCTCACCACGGGCGGCGACATTGTCTTCAAGCGGTTCTGCGACGCCCTGACCCGTGTCCTCACCGCCACTCGACCTGGCAACGCCCCTGCACTACTTAATCTTCAACGCCGACTGAAGGACGAAGCCTACGACGGTATCTCCAATGGTCTTCTGGCTCAACTTCTCCTTGCGGCTACTTGTGGCAACACACAAATTCTGTTGTCACAAATTGTGCAGAGCTCCCCGCAGGCTCAAGTGGACGGGAGGCTGCTTTTGCTGCACGTGCACTGCCGCCTGATTACCTACCCCCCCTCCCTGGACAACTCCTTCCTCACCAAGGCCAAAGCCCTTCGAATCTCTGAGTCCGAGGACCCCGCCGTGAAGCTCAACACCTTCACCACCCTCATTGGCAACCACATGCAGCTCCACCCCGCCTTCTCTGGACAGCAGGAGCAGGAGGTCCCCATTGAGATCTTACGGCCCTCCCAGGACTCGGCTGAGCACCTGTTCTCCATCCCCCTGTACTTCGAGGTCATCCGTGCCTACGACGAGGAGAACCGCCTGACCTCCTCTGGCTACCCCGGTGGTCTTCAGAAGTTCATTGAGGCCATCGGGAAGGTATGGTACACCCAAGGCTCTGCCCACCATTCCCAGCTCCCTGGCTCTTCATCCCGCCCCCGAGCTGCCTCCATGACGGGGGAAGTCCGTGAGGGGGGGCGGGGCTCGGCTGACAAGACCAAGCCGAAGGAGAAGCACCCTGGTGGGAAGGGCGGCAAGGGGGGCAAGGGGGGCAAGGGCACGCACCCTCGGGCTACCACACCACCCCCATCCAGGCCCCGCTCACCACTACGGGGCGGCACCAGAGCTGACTTCCTGGAGCACGAGAAGGCCCTGTACAATGCGGCCAAGCTCAAGCACACCGGCTCCACCAACAAGGACTCCACCCCCTCTGGCACCTGGAACGGCCTGAAGTTCACCCCCTCCGACCCCAATGACAAGTCCATCGGCCACCCCTGCCGCTCCTGCAAGTTCAAGCACGGCAAGACCGTCACCCACTCCCTCGGCAGGTTCGGCTGTCCCTGCACACTGGCTGAGAAGGCCGACATGTGGGTGAAAGCCGGCCCCCCTCCATCTGTGAACCATGTCTCCGCCCCCCATCCCTCCACACCCGCACCCCCTGCCACCCCCATCCCCACCCTCCGACGGTGCACGCCTAACACCGCACTGAGTCATGCTCCTGCAAGGGTCGCGCCTCGGCGCCACCCCCCCTGCCGCTGGTCAGACCATCCGGCCTAAAGGGGCCAGCGGGGAGTTTGAGGAGACGAGTGGCCCGCCCTCAGTAAGCCCCGGATCCCACAGATCTCTGGCCCGTCACCTCATGGCTACTACCCGATGGTCCTTACGGTAGGACCTAGAACGTTGTAGGTCCTACCATAAGGACCACTTTTTCAATAATGTTTTAAGGTATCCTATTGGTATCGTGAATGGCTACCCTCCGGTTCGCGGTACAAACCGCTCCATAGGGGTTAAGCATACTTCTCTAGCATTGGCTTTCAACATGAGCTTGTCACGTTATGGTGGGTTGGAATGTGTTATGATAGGAACTTTTAATGCACAACAAGGTGTGGCATGGGCAAAAAAGGCATATGAGGCTAACTAGAAGCCTAGGCCTAGCGCGGAGGATGATGCCCACACGGCTCAACAGCGAAAAAAGCCCCAAGTGCCTGTGACCCGAGATTCCTTTCTCACAGATTCGGAGGACGAGGAGGAGCCACTAACATCTGACGTGCAAGATGCTTCAGATGCTGCCGCAGGAGTAGTAGAGTCAGATGAATTTCAAAGATACTTGTCGTTGCCTGAAGTAAAGAATGTAGATGTGCAGGTGTGGTGGAAGAAACATAGATCGGAGTTCCCTTCTTTGTCAAAGATGGCAAGGCAGTTCTTAGCTGTGCCTGCTTCCACTTCTGGTGTTGAGCGTGCGTTCTCGACTGTTACAGGCATGCATTCTGACTTGAGAAAAAGATTAGAAGAAGGCACTATTCAGCATTCACTTATGGCTGCCATGAATTAGATACGTAGCTAGATAGATATTGTACCTATACATAGATAGCTATCGTATAGATGTTGCACTATTTCGTAGTTGTCTTGTACTTATTAGCTTAGCCAGTGTCAGTTGACATTGTGTTTGGTTGATATCAAAATCAATATCGATGGTTCCGATAAATCGATTTATCGGTTCTTAGCATACAATATTATAATTAATTGATACCATCTGGTAGACTATCAGAATCGATTGATAATTGCTTTTTTTACTCTAGAAAAATTAGAAATGATTGATTACACTTGAAAAAAATCGGAATTAATTGATGAACGTGCCTAATCATCAAAATCAATCAATGCCTGGCAGATAACGATTAGAATTGATTGATAACCCTAGTCAGGCCCCCATACAGTGGGGGGGGGAATCGGCTTCCCCGTGATGTGTCTCCGCCGAAGACTCCATCCGGTCTGCCGCGGGCGACACCGGAGCGACGATGAATTCCAGTGTCGAAAACAGAAGTTTGTTCGCCTCGGCGCGAACGGGCAGCGGGGCATCCTCCAGGTCGAACAGAGAGGAAAACGCGGACTCCTCAGTGACGAAAATGTCACGTAATGCCAGTACCAGACGGGCGAAAACAGAGCTGACGTTCGATTCCGTACCATCAAAACGTCCATGTTTGTCGTCGTACACCTTCTTGATGACGAGCTTGGCGGCACGCTCGTCGAAGGATTCCTTCGCCAGACGTTTGACCGCGTCGAGGAACAGTGCCCCTGCCGATTGGGCAGCCGGCGCAGCCGCAACCGTCGGAGTGGCCGGTGTGGTTGCATGCCTGGCTGCGGCATCGTCGAAAATGGTAACTAGTGAGCGGCGCGCGGCCGCAGTGTGTGATCTCGTAGAGGTACCCATGATGAAATGACTGTAGAGACAGGGTGAGGTGGATAATGCGAGGCGAGGCTAACGGTGTGGGCGACGGCTTGCGAGTTGTGGCGGGTCGTCGAGGATAAATCGGGGAAACAGCAAATAGTACGCGGTCGTGTGGGACGAAAGGACGTGATCAATGCCGGACGGTATACTAGCGACCAGAAACAACAAAATCCAGCCCAACGATACTGCACGGAAAATAAGCCGCCATAACGCGCGCCCCAATCATATCCAATCAACCGCGCGTCCGTAACTGAGCCATACCGCCCATACCGAAAACCCCTCTAACGCGGGCCCCTCACCCCATCTCAAGCGTCGGTGTTTAGCCAATCATGGCCAAAGTCGCAGTGTAAAATTAAGAGTGCGTGGGACCAAACCTGCTGAATATATCAGCTAGACTGTATATTCGGTGAGTCAGATAATCAGAATAGATAACCGGTGAGAATACTTAGCCTTCCCGTTATATGTTCGGGCCTAGGGTTCCGGAACCGGTGACAGTCATACACCCTAACTATAGGAATGACAGACGGGGCGTCACTTCCAGCAAGAAGTTCCATGACTACTTGGAATAGAAAATATGTTAGGGGATACCCTTACCTTCAATATGCCGTTGAGATGGCTCGAATTGGACAACTATTGAGGTTGGGGTGCTAGTTCTCGCTCATGCTAGTGAATGTCGCATCTGCAAACAACCCTATCCGCCCTCAACGTTTGCGAACGCTAGAGAAGTTCCATGACTGCTTGGGAGGTTGGAAACGTTAGGAGACACCCTTACCTTCAAGATGGCGTTGAGATTGCTCCATTCCGTTAACTCTACAACGTTTAATCAATAAGCTAGTCCACGCTTAGCTTGCGACAATCTGCCAAAGTACGCTATCAGCCTTGCCTATTAAAGGGCCCTAGCTAGAAGCCTCCTGTTCGCAAGCAAGCAAAAAAAATTATTAGCTAGATACCATACCTTCAAGATGACGTCGAGATTGCTCCGTTCCGTGAAGTCTACACATCATCTTGTCCACGGTTAGCTTGCGCAAATCTGCGAAAGTACCCTATCCGCCATGCCTATTAAACGGTCCTAGAGGCCTCCCGTCAATGTCTGTGCGCAAGCGAGCAAGAAGAAATAGTAGTTAGATGCCTTAACTTCAATATTCCGGCGAGTTTTCTTCAAATCGTTAATTACACAACTTGCAATAAATTATCTTATCAGCCCTTGAGGCTGTTTCCCGTGAACGTGTTCCGTGGAAAAGAGATAGCGAAAACGGGCATTTGAGCGCTTTTGCCAACTAATGCAGAGTTTCTCCGAGCCTCTTCGATCAACAGTAACCGCCCGCGCAGCGGCCGCGCTCGGAGAAACTCTGGGAACAAGAGTAGCACCGGATCCTTCGTCCTATTGGACAATTGGTAAAAGCTAGTTCGCTATTGGTATAAACACAAACAGCTAGAGCTCTAGGCTTAAGGGTAGGGTGCCGTGAGGTTTCAAACCATTTTTCTGGAATTAAATTTCATAACAGAATCCATATTTAACTGATACATAAAGTGACTAACTTTCAAGAAATCTTAGAGGCGAATTTTGCAACATGACCCCCTATTTTTATTGGTTAGGATCCAAGAATGGTGAGTCAACGTGACATAAAAAAAACCTCAGGAAAAGTTATCACGTCATTTTCGAGAAATATTTTTTATAAAATCAAATAGTGATAATTTAGTATATGCAATCGATACATAAATTCTAAAAATAAATCTACATGATAACTTTGCCTGAGGTTTTTTTTATACCACGTTAACTCACCATTCTTGGATCCTAGCCAATAAAAATAGGGGGTCATGTTGCAAAATTCTGCGCTATAAATTTCAACAAGTGGCAGCTTTGCGATGAAAATTTAATTGTGTTAACTATGGAAATTGTGATCAATACTTTTTAATTCGTGAGATCACGGCACCCTACCCTTAAGGGTAGGGTGCCAGAAGGTTTCAAACCATTTTTCTGGAATTAAATTTCATAACAAAATCCATATTTAACCGATACACAAAGTAACTAACTTTCAAAAAATCTTAGAGGCGAATTTTGCAACATGACCCCCTATTTTTATTGGTTAGGATCCAAGAATGGTGAGTCAACGTGATATAAAAAAAAATCTCAGGAAAAGTTATCATATAATTTTCGAGAAATATTTTTTATAAAATCAAATAGTGATAATTTAGTATATGCAATCGATACATAAATTCTAAAAATAAATCTACGCGATAACTTTGCCTGAGGTTTTTTTTATACCACGTTGACTCACCATTCTTGGATCCTAGCCAATAAGAATAGGGGGTCATGTTGCAAAATTCTACGCTATAAATTTCAACAAGTGGCAGCTTTGCAATGAAAATTTAATTATGTTAATTATGGAAATTGTCATCAATACTTTTTAATTCGTGAGGTCACGGCACCCTACCCTTAATAATAAGACTTAGACTAGTCGTCACAGTGTAGTCGTATGTGTATGTCTATGTGTTCTAGTTCTTGAAGAACGTTGAGCACGCTCAAGAAACAGGAAGAAGTGTCCCCACCTGTCGAGGCAGGAAGTTCCCGAACGGAGTCTTTGTAGACCCTGAGAGGTCACAATTTGAGTGGAAAAAAGTGAACACGGTATGCACTCATTGTCCTCTCAAACACGCATGCAAGAATTCCAATATTTTCATTGCAGTTCCTAAGGTCACCTCCTTGTTAACACCGTTTCTTTGGGAACAGGTTGTGGCTGTTTTCGACATCTTTGTCTAACGGATATACATACGTGTTCCCTGCGCGCTTGCTGTTGACACCGCATATTTTCAAAGATGTCTATGCAGATTAAAGGACCCAAGGTAAACTTCACCCTTCTTCGGTTTGAATGTAACTTGAAGGTGCTAGTTATTCTGCCGTGCCAAGACATGACCCCGGCGTCACTACATCTTGCGTTGCCTTGAAGACTCGAGAAACAAAAAAGCACTGAGGAGCTTTCCTGGCATGCTGTGAATAGGAAAGACGGAACTGATGCGCTCAAACCAAGGGTCTTTAGTTTGCAAATTCCGAATGTCTATCTGTCCTCACGCACTGTCTATGCAACTTGAGCATATGATGCGATATGATTGGTTGCATTCACCTATATGCTGCACAGCTCGTATCTTATGCGCCTTAGTTAAAGCGATGCTTTTGTGCGTTTACAAGCGCCCAATATCGACTGCGGTTTTTTCTCCGCTATCCAAACGTGCCACTCACCGACTTTCATTCGAACCACGATGCCTCAGCCCTTATTACGGCGATTTATTACGAACCGTACATCTGCGTCGAATCCGTCGTCGAGGGTGAACTGTGTCTGGAAGTGCTATTTATTTTTTTGTGTATTTGTGCGTGCGTGCGTGTGTGTTCAGACTTTCGATCCAGCTCGTGCGCAACAGGTTCGGTTGTCTGTTCTCCCCGAGCTAAGCCTTGTCACCTCATTTGCTCTTGGGCCTTGTGATGTTCTTTTTTAATAAAGTATATGCTGCCCGAAGTGATTTGCTGTTCCCCGTAACCCATGAGGTAGTACTGCGGAGTTCCACCTCTGCTCCTACAGGCTATGCTGTCATACTCCGCGGGATCATAAGGTGTTTGGGCATTCAACACCGTATGAGTGGACAAATAATTGAGTTATTTGTCGCCCCATACAGCTCATCCAAGCAACTGCGCCTCCTCCTGAAAGCGGGACGACCATCAAGAGCCAGAATCGTGAAGAGCAGATGCGCGCTCTGGTGCGAGACACTTTGAGTTACCGCCAGGCTTCGTGTCCCATGGATAGCACGACTCGTCTTGCGGTTCTTGTTTTGCAGTCTTGTTGACGCACATGTTTGTAACGTGAGAGCACAGGGTTTCGATGACGGTGGACAAGTTGATGACGATGATAGCGAATCCGATGAAGAGGTATGTCTCAAGCAAGCCCTTCACTGGTCAACGCGTTCCTCAACTCGTCCCGCCTGCAAGAATATGCTCGCAGCGACCCTCCCCGCGTCTTTTCACAGCACATATTTTTTCGAGCAGAGTCTGGACTTCAGGTTTGCTCCAATCACCCTGTTGAGATATAGATGCTGCACACTGCTGAAGCTCCCGCCTAGCGTGGCTAGCGGGGCATATAGCTTGATCCTTCGTGCAGTTTGCTGCACAAGCGTCCTCCGTTGCAGCAGTTTTCTCACGATACTGCCGGATCGGGCACTATTCCAAGCGCACTTTTCGATCCGTGTATGGTTTCGCTCAGGGCCTGTGCCGTTCTTCTGAAAGCTAGCTCCTCTTTGGGATGGTTGGGGCAAGCTCCTTCGGCATTTCTCGCGCCACTAGGTGTGTTTGCTGGATCGGGTGCTGTCATACACGCACTTGGTTGCTGCTCATTCTGTACGTGTATGACATCCTGCCACAGCCCCACCCTGTTTCTGAGTGCTGTTTCCTCGGTTGGGGTGTCTCGCCTCAACTGAAATTGTGTTGTGTTGCGAAGCAGGAAAGTACCCCGTATTACAACGCTGTGGCGAGGGCACCGTCAGGTATAGTCCATAGTTATGCAGAGAAACTCCTGGTAGCTCTGTCTCGAGTACAACCTGCAGACAAAGTATACTTACTTTCCCTGCCGTGTAGCCTTCGGCAGCAGTGTACTGCCAGACGCGTGCCAACAGTCAAGCTTCCAGAACCGTGTTGGTGCAGTAGGTTTAACCAAGGAGCACTTGAATGCTGCACAAGTGCTCCAGTCCGCTTGGGTCCCGGGAGTTTTATGAATCCACTAAGACACCGCGAGGCGCTGCGGTTGTATAGGTGCTGCCGCCGCGCCCGCTCAGAAGGTTCACGAGCTGGAGGAAGATGTAGTGCGCAACCAGGCTGCTAAAAGCAGGCTCGAGAAGACTGTAGGTAGGTCCACTGGGCGCTGCGTTGTAAGTTGTCACCTTGAATTTTGAGAGACCTAATTCTGATGAAGCTGCTCAGCCCTAGCCATGGAGTAGATCTTGAAGATAGCGTCGTGTCGCATCGCTTTTGTGTGCCAACGTATGCTGATCAGCGTTGATATCTCTCTCGCGCAGAGACACTGGAGAAAAAGCTCGAAACGGAGTTACAACACAAGCAGTCCACTCTTATGGCACTGAAGGTGTCATTCACTTTTCCGAAGTCACTTGGAGCGTGCTTTGAGAAGTGAAGGTGCATGGCTTGAGATCTTGCTGTGACCGACAGTGAGTGTGTGGTCCTGTCAGGAATCAGTGAGGGAACGTACCTGTTGTTTGAAACGGAAAAGTAACTTTATTGTGCATGGCAGTTCCTGATTCACCTGATGCTCGATCACTTTTCATGCACTTCGCAGCCAATTCAGTGTTCCGAATGTAAGTCGTTGCTAACTGCTTTACTTGCAGGCAGCAGAAGAGCAAGTCGCTATGTTGAAAACCAGCAGCTCTCAGCAGCTCAGCATGCTGAAGCGTGAGAAAGAGCTTCTCAGTATGCAGGCCGGGTTTGGCGGCGGCCTTGGGGGTGGGAAGGTACGCCGGGTATCCTTTGAATGATCTCACGGCATATGCGTTGAAGTCATACACGTCGCAAGCGCTGTCACCAGGAAAGTATTTCTGCGCGAACTCTCTTTGGCTAACGCAAACTTTGTTTCTACAGGCTGGTGATTCTCAACTTATTCAGCGTAACGAGGTGGGTGCTCGACGAATTCTGTGTTGTTCATATGGGAACGTATGTTTGAAACTGCGTCTTATGGATACAGTTCAGCTCCGCCACTCGCATTGATCGTTGTACACTCGGACGCAAGTCAAGAGCCCATGATCAGAGACTGTATTCTTGCAGGAACTTGAGGCGGAGGTGCAGAAACTGAAATCGCAGTTACAGTCTGGTGGCGGAGACGGTGGTAGTGGTAGTGGAGCCGCTGTTGACAATGGGCAGGTGTATTTCCGACTGGGCCCCTTGAGCTCGAGATGCGCTGCGGGTCATTCTTATCGTTCCTTTCCACTCTGTCATCGCTTGTGCAAAGAAGGCATCCATGCTCCAACGAAAAAAGAAAGCGCACTTCAATGTTTAAAGGGTTGCAGATACAACGTACGTCTGCTCGAAACGTATCCTTTCTCACAAAGAGGGACACATCTGTGGGTAACAGAGTGGAGAGCTTAAAGCAGCGCTGACGAACGCTGAAGAGAAAGCGAACCAGTACCATGCCGAGCTTGAAGCCCTAAAGTCTGGTCGCAAGGACGCAGTTAAACGGGAAGCTGAAATGGTACAAAACGTCTTCTTAAAGCAACAAATAACCTCCAGGGTCGTCCAACGTCATTCGTTTGTTGACCTTTTTGATCGGCTGAACTGCTCAGGATATAGAAGCTGAAGAGAGGGAAAAGGAGTTAGCCAATGCTCTCGAGGAAAACGAGCAGCTGAAAGCCAACCTCCAAAGTGCCTCGACCGACAACACACGTTTCCATGAGTATGGGCCTGCGCACTACCACAACTTGCATAGCCAGTTTCGATAATTTCTACTGCTATCTACTCTTTTGGTATAGATTACTTTTGCAGTTCAGATGGCCCCATTGCACTTACAGCTGTTAAGGTTTCTAAAGGACGTGCTAAAGCAAGCTCGTGCACTTGCTGCTGCAGACTGAATAAGGAAGTACAGGAGCTGCAGGCCAAACTCAACGGTAAGTGCGTTTGCCTTTTGAGCCGTATTTCCGGGGCTCAAGAGCTTATCCTTGTAGTTATTTGCATACGTGTAGTTCCTGCGGACTGATGCGTTGACGACGTCTTTTGCTATTTATCAGCCACGCAGAGCAGTGCTGCCATAGCAGCCAAAAGTGCAGACAATGCAAAGGCAGCAATCGAGGCCGCTCAGAAAGAAACATCCGGTATAGCTTCTGGAAACTCAAACTCTTTACGTTCCTTGTTAAACTTTAACTACATTCGTATTCGTCTCATTCTGGGAAACATATTCCCCTACTCAAGCTCTCTCTGCTTTCTACGTGTTGCCAGCGTCCCTTTCTTTCCCTTCTCCTTGCCAGTCTACCCGCATTTGGCAGACCCTGAAACCTAAAATCTGCGAATACATAAATTTGCGCTTCCATAGTCCCTTTTTAGCTTTTACCCATTTTCAACTGGGCATGCTCACTGCAGAGGCAAACGAAAAAATGGAGATCTACAAGAGCATGGCAGAAGAAGCCGAGATCAAGGCAATGAATGCTGTCCAGGCAACGGCAAACGAGATGTCTGGTTTGAAAGCAGACCTGGAGAACATGCAAAATAAGTATAAAAAGGAGTGTAAAGAGCGCCGTAGGTTGCACAATACTCTTGCGGAGCTCAAGGTACTTGTTAAAGCTCGAGCCTCTCAAAATACTAATACATAGAGGGTAGCCCAGCTTTGAGCTCGTGCTCCGAGGGTTTCACCAACTGAGGTGAGGTGTGGTGTGCGGAGGACCTGCTGGTGTGCGGAGGACCTGCCTTGGGGACTCAGGTTTTCTTGTCTCCCTGTTTCGAGACGGGCCTTTTTCAGCCACTGGTGCAGCCTCCAATGACGTACATTTCCAGTAGCACTGCTAAACCTCGGCATACTCCCGCCGAGAGAACGACTCGGCGAACTGAGAGACGCCATAGAGGATCTGAAGGGGTGACCATGCTTGTGGTCACAGGGTCAAATTCGCGTGTTTTGCCGAGTGCGGCCTCTCTCGTCGAAGGAACTAGCAAAGTGCGGAGGGGAAGAAGCGGTGAGTTTAACGGGCTTATACTTTCTTTCCTCTCTTGGTCGCCAGTCGAGTTTGCAGTTTTTGAGGTTTGGAAAGGGCATCTTCCGATCGTATGTTTGCCTGGGTTTCTCAGATCCACTTTCCAGAGGAAGATATGCTTGTGGTCTCAGCGGGAGGTGGCGATAAGGAATATGAATTCGATCGTGTTTACGCGCCTGACCAAGGCCAAGTGAATGTCTTCGTTGACACCGAGCCGCTGGTTACGAGTGTGCTTGACGGATACAACGTTTGCATATTTGCTTATGGACAGGTAACCTGCCCACACAGTCAAGGTCCGAACTGTTAGCCCGCGGGAGATATGCTTACCAGAGTTGTTGGTGCCTGTTTGTGCACTCCCCTTCCCAGCTGCCTCGAGCGAGTCGCAGTGCAGGCTTTCGGTCACTGCGGGCGACGGACTGATAGCAGCCTGTTTTCTGTCCCAGACTGGTTCCGGCAAAACGCATACCATGGAGGGCCCATCTGCCGATCCTGGTGTCAACTCCAGGGCCCTCGCAGAGCTCTTCAAGATAGTGGAAGAAAGGCGGGACGTCGAGGAAATCACCATCTCTGCTAGCCTACTTGAAATTTACAACGAGACCATTCGGGATCTGATGGTGCGGGCCATGTCAACGTATCGAACACATGCGGTGCACAACATATAATCAATCTCAGCTTGTCTTAACAACATATAACCAACCCACTTCACTGCGGTAATATACTCAATGGGAGCCGATGCAGTCACCCACGTGCACCCGGTGCATCCCATGCACCGAAGAAGTGCTGGTTTTGGTGTCGCGGCGAACTGGGTATCTAGTTTCGCTGTAATTGTCCGGGCTATTTCTGTGAACAGACGAAAGACAAAGACAAAAAGCTGGATGTCCGACAAGGCTCCGATGGTGTTCATGTGCCCGACCTCACTATTACAGAAGTGCACGACATGGACGGCGTGAATGAAGTGATCGATACCGGGAAGAAGAACCGTACCACCTTCGCAACCAATATGAACGAGCATTCCTCTCGATCTCATTCCATCCTCTCCATTTATGTAAGTACCCCAATCGATCTGCCCTTGAGATAGGATCATGTTTTGCCAGGGTAGTGTTTGCTTAGCCTCCTGTATAGTGTCAATTTAAGGAGTCTAGTAGAAGGACCCACTGTGAAGGAGTGCTATTGGATAAGTTCTCTTACTCTTAAAGGACTCGTGGCATGCAGATCGTCTCCAGGAACAAGGTCACAGGGGTGAACGCCAAGGGTAAGCTTCACCTGGTAGACTTGGCAGGAAGCGAGAGGGTAGGCAAGACTGATGCCACCGGTGATCGCCTGAAGGAGGCTCAGGTGAGTCGCACCTGTGCTGCATCGTATCAAGTACCCGTTGTTTCTTATTGATATTGTCCAGCTTCTTCAGCATATGCAAGGGAAGCACAAAGAGAGGATTATGGAGTCGTAAAGCTCAGCTGAGCTATGCTCATTACTTTGCTCACACTTCTAGCTGCTTGGCTCCTGCTTACTTTGGCCATTGATGAGAGATTAACGCTTGTTCAAAATGCCCAGTTAGTACTGCAGAGCTAGGTGAGCAAGATGCCTTTTGCAAGACTGACCCTCAGCTTCCTTGTGGCGACTGGTTATGCAGGCAATCAACAAATCACTTTCTGCACTAGGGGACGTGATTTCAGCTCTAACTGGAAAAGCATCGCACGTTCCTTACCGCAACAGCAAGCTGACGTATTTGCTCCAGGTATACATACTCCGTTTGTTTCGCGCTAGAAAAATCAAAGATATTGGGACGCAAGTCTTGCCAAAGTATTTCGTTGGTAACAATGTCTGCAAACGTGTTTGGTGCAAGGCGACTAGTTACCTGAGCCTCAAGACTTCAAGCTCGCGTCGGCAGGAGAACGCCCTCCCTTGCTTAGGGCTTCGTGTCCCTAAGGCTACCTGGAGTACTATGCCACGTGGTCCGATCAGTGCTGTGTGAGGAGGGAGTCCAAGTGGCTGCAAGCCGCGGTTGTAGATTGCGTGAAGCACTGTGTGTTATACCTGGTATTACGCGTAGTGCCAGTCCCACACACTGTTCTGTACGTACTTTCGAAGAAGATTCCAGGACGGAGGCGTGGGGCTATGAATGTTCTCAGGACTCTCTTGGTGGTGACTCAAAGACTTTGATGTTTGTCAACATCAATCCTGCTCCAGAGAACTGCCAAGAGACTATCTGCTCTCTGAACTTCGCACAGCGTGTGAGGAATGTTGAGCTTGGACAAGCAACCAGGTATTTCCACAGCTTCTGCGGGCAAGTTCATCGGTGAAATCTTAAAGTAGCATGTCACTTTATTGTCTTGTGCTAGGTGTGCGCATATGCATATTCTGTAACCTGCATGCCCACTGTAGCCAACTCGTTTCCTTCACAGCCTAGGGCAGAATCCACAAACCTGCAATTGCTCTTGTGAGGCGTTGGCTGCCTTCATACATCATGCTGATAAGAATTCTGGGTTGCAGGAATGTCGAGGGGGGGGCAGCACTCAAGGGTGGCGTCAGCCCATCACCAAAAGCTGCAGCAAGGTGAGGACTTCCAGCCTTTCAACACCTGCCTTGCAATTTTGGGGCTGATGTGGCATATTTCACATAGAGGCTTGTGGATTTGGTCTATGGTTTCACAACCTGCTGCATAGTGAATTGGAAGAAATGTTGTGAAGGAAGACTGGTTTGGTTATGATGCAGCCGAAGAAAATCTATTTTATAAGGTGACTGCAGTAGGACGCTGCCAAGGTATTCATTGATGCCAAGGTGCTGACGCATGGAACTTGGAGTAGGGTGCGTCAAGGCTGAATCATCCTTGATGACTGCACCCCCATAGGAACAACGGGTAGGCTGTAGGAGTACGTTTTAAAGATCTGCTATTGCTATCTTGATAACAATGTACTGACAACTACTCTAGGAAGTATTCAAGGTTCGATTTCGACATGAGTTCATATGATTATAATCTCCCCAGGACACATTTATTTCAGGTAAGCATCTGTAAATATCTGGCAAGTACATGTATAAATGGTGCACGTGTCATTTTGCTGGCGATGCCATTGGGTTACCATGGCTCTAAAACCCGTTGCTCTGAACGTGATCCCCGTTTCACATGAAAAAGGTGCATCGTATGGTACATACAGTAGTTGCGGTCCGTGTAATATCGGATGCCTCTGTTGCTTGGTGCATGCCAGTCGCTTTGTAGTAAGCCAGAGTGTAATTAAATGGTACATGTAGTATGGTGGGGCGTCGAGGGCAATTCAGCCAAGCGCTGACCGAGCGTGCCTTAACACTGTAGAAATCGCGGAATTATCGATGACCTTGATCTGGCCCCACAGTGATGCCATGTCGGTATAGTCTGTGAGGCGAAAGCAAACGAAGCATTTCTTTTGGTCGCCTCCACACTTATAAGGTCTGTCTATCATACTTAAGCCTTGGAATTAATAACGTGAACAGACTTAATGTTATTGGGGCGCTTGCAATTGATACAACCGAAGGAAGGTATGTCAAACGGTCAAATAACATTGTTAATGTGCCCAAGGGACAGTTTGAATGAAAAAACACCTGGCCTCTTCTCCCATTGTTGCCGTCAAATGGGCCCAATTTAAAATTTGATCATTTTTTTTTGGAGCCCTGAGCCAGCCTGTGATCCAAAACATCAATACTTGTAATCTAACTATTGGACACTTACACAACTAACTATTGGACATTACACATATTACTGATTGCGGAATCTGGTTTAGACTACGGAATCTGCCCTCACGCGATCGATGATGACCCGTACTCGTGCGCGATCGATGATGACTGCTCAAAAGTTTTCTGGAAGTTTCGAACTCTTCTCAAAAAAGTTATCAAAGTTGATAACTTTTCGGAGGGAAATCATATTGAAATAAGTGGCTAATTGTCGGAGTGTTTGTTTTTCCCTCTTTAAATTTCGCATGCCCATTTGAATACGTCAAACTCATATACCACTGAATTTTCACATACAAATAACATACACACGGCTTCATTTCAACATATTCCAAATTCTTATCAACCGTACCCCAATTCTTACAAGGGGACATACTAATAATAATAAAACATTTACGCTGAGAATAATGACAAAGTCACGAGTCCGCTGTAATCCTGCAAGCAGGCAACTGAAGGACAGAGGTAGCTGGAATCATCCTCGTAGCGCGCCCCGAAGGGCTCATCCAGGCCGAATCGACCTAGGAAACCGTGGCATGGCAAAACTACGCTGAGCGCTAAAAAGGTCGTGCCGGCGGAGAAGCAGCAGTGGAAGTGGAGGTGGAGCGTGGCTGCATCTGTGGTGGGGAAAAGAGGTGGAAGCGAGGCGGAGGAAGGATGGTGGTGAGGGGGCAGGAAGGCGGGAGTGGAGAGGCAGGTGTGGGGGTGGGGGGGAGGGGGGGTACCCAAGATTCATCGAAGAGAGGGGTTTGGAGCAGATAAACATTCAGGGGGGTTTAAAGAAAATGGATTTGCAGTTTCGACAGCTTCTTCCTCTGTGACACCAGAAATTCGACCAAGTGTGGTTCTGACAGGGTCATGGTTCTTGACTCTAGCATTACCATTTAGGAAGGCGTCCCGCCTTATGCGAGTGTGGTGTCTGCACAACCTTGCCACCTTATCATGTTGAGGTTGGCATCCTTCCTTCGACAGAGTGTGACCAAGGAACTTGATAGAAGACTTCAACATTTGTGCCTTAGACTTCTTCAAGTATACACCCTTCTCGCGGCATGTTAACAGAAATGTACGTACCGCAGAGTAGTGCTCCTCCACGGTCCCACTGGTGTAAACACACACATCGTCAATGAAAATTCTGACGAAGGGTAAATGTCCCAACGCTCGCTGCATTCGCCGTTGATATTGTGACGGGGAGTTCTGCAAGCCTTGAGGCATTACCAACCACTCGTAGGCTCCCATCTGAGTAGTAAACGCTGTCTTCTCCACGTCCTCAGGTGCCATAGGTACTTGCCAGAACCCGTCTACAGCGTCGAAGGTGGAGAAATGGGTAGCTCCCTGCATCTCGTCAAACATCATTTGAATATCAGGTAGAGGATACCGGTCTCGAATTGTTTGTGAATTCAGTTGCCTGAAATCACACACCAGCCTAAGGATATGGGGCTGTCCTGGCTTGGGTACCATTAAACAAGGAGCCGCATACGGACTCGAAGAGGGTCGTATATATCCTTTCTCCACCAGTTGTTCAATGCGTTCTCGTAGTTGACGCAACTCCTCCACAGACATCTTGTAAGGTCTTCTACAGGGAGGTCCTCCTTCTCTGTCCGGCTTGAGGTTAATCTTCGCCTGATCTTCGTCAGCGTGCTGAAGGTTTTCCAATCCAGAAGGTAAAGAGTCCCGCAGCTCCTGCTCAAACTCGTCGAAGAGGTCCTTGAACTTCTTCTTCCACGCTGCAGTGGCATCCGCATCTTTGCGAGTCCTGCTGCGACACAGGGTTCTTCGGTTCATCGCCTAGTCCGAGAAACGGCTGAAAGCCGTGGCGCCGCAGGCGCGGTTTTCCCGGATGCGGCCGAAGGCCGCCAAAAAAAGGCCCCGCGCGAGCGGCCGCTCCACGATTTTGGGTATAATTATTTTCAAGCCGCTTAGTAAAAACGTGCATTTCACACAATATTCACTTTTAAACTAGCGATTTGTGATTATCAAAATCGAACCATCCTACCTTCTCTGAAACACAATATCGTCTACCTAGTAGCTTTTATCATGCCAACAAGTTGTAGCTTTTCCCGGGCCTGCGCGGGCCTTCGGCCCGCAATTTCCCCCCTCCCCCCCGCCTTTTCCCAGAGTGCGCGGCCTTCGCCGCAAATTTCCATCCCCCTTCTTTTCCTGGCGCGGGCCTTCAGCCCGCAACCCCTCCTCCTTCTTTTCCAGGCGTGCGCGGCCAGCCCGCAAATTCCTCCCACTCTTCCCGGGCCGGCGCAGGCCTTCCGCCCTGGTACTTTCCCCCCTCGTTTCCCGGGCGGGCGCCAGCCTTCGGCACATTTCCCCTCTTTCCTCTTTTCCGCAGGCGGCGCCCGTGCCCGTGGGCCTTCGGCGCACGGGACGGTTTCCCGGGCATCGTACAATTTCCCGGGCAAACCAACAAAATTCCCGTGGCGCCGGGGGCGCCACCCACTCCCATTTTCTCGGACTAGGGTTCATCGTTGGCGCCAGTAGGAATCTTCGAGATGTCCTCCTTCTCAACGGCCAAATCCTCAGCTTCCACCTTGAAAGCCGACTCTCCGGTTGTGGTCCTCGCAGCCATCATCAACCATGCGGGCATTGAAGAAGCGTCTCCCGCGAGTTTCCGCGTTTCCGCGGCCACTAGATGTTTCTTCAACTGCACCGAAGTGAGGAACACCTCGTCAATCAGCCCCGCACAATCCACATCTCCTCGTCGCTTCCCTTTCCTTCCTCCAGGGGCAGCACTGATTCCAGGATTACACCCGGAAATGGTAACCCTTTCTGCACCGCCTCCTTTCCTTTTGTTAGAAAAGGACACTGCACCATTGCCATCATAGTCCAGCGTAATGGGAGATAAGCTGCGTAGCCATTTCCCTCCCAACACCATGTCCACGGCGATGCCCAAGGGTAGCACCCGCATAGCCATAGATTGCTCAGTATAGGTCCCTGTCGTGGTCCTGGCAGTGAACTTAGAATAAGCCACATGACCAGTCGTCTTGACTGAGCCATCCGCCAGAGTCACACGCATAGCGGGTCCACTTCGCGTAGTCAGCTTGCAGCGTCTGGCGCAGTCTTCAGATACGAATATATCTGAAGCTCCAGAATCCACCAGCACCTTGACACGATGTCCCTTCAAGTACGCGAAGAATACCAGAAGTAGGGGTCCATCTGGATCTTGTGCAGAAGCCAAGTATTCAGTGGGTCCCCATCGTACACTACCATCGCTGCACACCCGCTCACATTTAAGTGGGCCATCATCATCTTCCTCATTATCATCCAATGGGTGACTCCCTCCAAGGTCATCATCATCCAGAGGGTGACTATCCAACACGGACAGTTGCGCGTCCATGGTGGTGGTTGAAGGTGATACATGAGTAGTAGTTGCAGCGTCGTTGTGGTCCGCAACTGGTTTCGAGTCTTGATCTCCCGCTGCCATCATTTGCTGCGTGAAGTTTAGGTCGTTATCGGGCGTGGACATCTGTTCATCCGCTGATGCATGCGTCGGAGATTCTGAAACCTCCGGTATCGACAATGAAGGGGTTGTAGCACCTACCGGCCCTCCAGAATCATCGCCTTCAGATGGAGTATCACCTGAATTACTCGGTACCTCAGGCATATCCTCCGCAAACATCTCCTGATAAACTGTGGCTGGGTCTGCTTCTTGCTGAATCTCTCGAAATCGGTGTACTCGATATAAACTACACCACGTATCAGGAATTCCAGGGATGTCCCCCCCAGATCCTGGTATCCTGCCCGTATCAGATATCGCCGCTGATGGGCGTGCCACAGGAGATTGCAAGGATTCTAGCACCAGTAGAGTTCCAGAATCGTCACGCACAGAGATGGGCTTATATCTTTTCCTCACACGCTTCCACCCCTCCAACTCCCACTGTCTGCTGCCTCTTGGAGTGGAGGTCTCCTGAGACATAGCGTGTAGTTGCTCTTCCATAGACAACTCTTCCCAAGCATACCTTAAAAGGGTAGCTAGAGGCATCGCCAAATCCAGAGCTGTCAAACTCCGGCTGCGATGTAATTCACCAATATCCACCACACCTCGCTGAAGTAGATTATCAACGTGTGATGTGATCAATGATTTCCGGGTACATACCGGTACCACACCCCCTGCAGCGTGATGTGCGAGAGGTAGGTCTGCCATTGTCCGCATCATATCCAGATTGCTCCTTCTGTTTCGGAACCTGATTGGAATATTGCGTCGCCGCCGTCCATTAATAAGGTCCTTGTCCAGGTCCTTCTGTATGTCGGCAGCAGATACTTTCTGTCGCAGCTGTTTCCGGATCCGCTGCATCAGAGCCTCCATCGAGGTCGCCCTCCCCTTACTTCGCCACTGCCACGCGGGTAAACGCTGTGACTGTTCCGTCAAGAGGGGCGCGTACACATTATTGTACATCCATGTGCCCAACACTGCAAAGTGCCGAGGCATAGGATCACCTTCTTCAGGTGAAACTCTCAGCCTACTGCTGAAAGTCAGTGGCGAGCTTGTCGCCACCGAGAAGGGTGATTCATCACCCTTCCTCCTCGGAGATAGTGATCTCCTCGGAGTTGCGCAACTCCGCACCAATAACCGCCAGCTGCTCGGAGCACCCTACCAAGGCCGCCAAGGATTCCACGGCCTCTCCATCCATCTCTGCCAAGCTCTCGATCTCCGCCTTTAGCTCGACAGGTGCCCACTCAGTGTCCTCATTGCGCGACAACGCCCAGAACAACGCCGCCACTTGTTCTCGGTTTCGAGCTAAACGAGGGGGTGCGTTTGCCTTCCACGCAGCCAACTTCACCGCGTCCGTACAGTCCCGCACCAGATGGTCGGGACTTTGACACGCGTAGCAGTTTCTCACTCGCTTCGGATAGGTCGGGGTTGTTGTCGAGGCCGGGGGCGATGGTCGAGCAGAGGTCGGCGCTGCAGCGAGCTCAGCGTGCGTGGCTGCCATCAATCGATGGGGCTCCCGAGAGCGGCTTCGGAAGAAGGACCTGGAGGGTGACGGAGATGTAGAAGGGGAATTCCAGGGGCGGCCAGTTCGTTCTCCACTTCTGTTGGATTGAGCCTGAGCCGCCTTCTTCTCCTTGCGCGACTCGATGTTTTTGGCAATCTCCAGCACTTTTAAGATTGCCTGAGTAACATCACGGGGCGTCGCCTCCTCCTTCATCTTCTCCTCCCACACATGCGGCTCGGAGAGGTCCAGTTTGATCCTTCGCAGCTCCTCACCCACCTTGTCAGTGTAGGTGAGTCCCCTCCAGAATATATATGAGAACTCAGACTCAGAGACTTGCACGCATCCTTGAACGACCTTTGCCATAAAGTTCACAGTCTTATGGCGATTGGTCAATCGCGAATGGTAGGCGTCAGCGGTCTCGTCTTTCTTCTGACCGATCTGGAGGTCATCTCGAAGGGTTTGAAGTTCCGCCACTGGAAGAGTACTCACCGCCAGATCCCCCAGAAAGACGTCTGGGTCGCTGTATCGGAGACGCCAGGCCTCCGATGTCCCAGAACCGCCGCCAGCCCTCTCCATATACTCTTTCTGCTCCGTGCCCAATGCAGTTTCTGTCACGGTCCATAGCACCTCGGAGACCGAAGATTGACGGCCCTCTCCCGCATAACAGCTCGCCTGAGAGAACGCCCTCAGTACCACCTTCTCGTTGAGGAGCTTGTGCAGATTCCTCGCAAAGCTTTCCAACTCAGTACTGTAATGGCCTTCTCTTTACTCAGCTTTTCCGCGGAAGGGAAGCGGGTCAGCTTTTCAACGAGGCGGTCAATGTTGCTCTGCACCTTGCTCTCCAGATAAGCCGCCTTGTCGCCAGGGTCGTGTTCTCCTTGTCCAGGAGGGCGTGGGTTAAAGACCTGAGCGTGTGGAGAAAGGCCTGGACGAGCGTGAGGATGTGGCGCAACCGGTCCTGCGAAATAGGGACTCCGGTGTTGCGGCGCATGCGGTCCTGAATGAAGGGAATGTCCATGACCTCCTGCAGAAGATCCCGCTGCAGCCGCGCTGATCTGCGGAATCCCAGAATGAACAGCCACATCGGGATTAAGTCCGACGCAGGGCGTCCCAGGTTGCACAGCAATGCCCGAAGGATGTCCGACAGGAGGCACCCCAGATTGAACAGCGAGACCGGGTGGAACTCCAATGTTTGATAGTCCAGGAGGGGCAGCAAGGGCAGGAGGGACTCCAGCAGGTTGTACTCCAGATGGTACAGATGAGTCTCCTGCGTGTGGTATCATTGCCGATAAGGTTGTCGAAGTGTTCGCAGTAGCCACCGGAATACGCGTTACCATCGGGTCATTAAGTATAGGCGTATTGGTCAGAGCCACTGATAATGATGGCGCCCTGACCATTGATGAGGATGGCGCAGCCGAAGAGGATGGAGGCGTCGCAGGAGCTTCCAAGGCCGGAAGGTTCCTCTCTCTCCGGCACTCGTCTACGTACCATTGACTTCGCTGCACCTCGAACCAGGCTGCCAGACAATCTCGATCCAGCATGGAGATCTGCTCTTCAAGAGGCCAGTCTGGGATTTCCATCCAGCTTGGTGACACCACCCCCCTTCCTCCAGGACTGCGGTGATACTCGTGTAACACCGTGTCCACCGCGTCATTGTTCACCATCATGACATAGGTGGGGACAGCGGGGGATAGAAGTAAGGCGGGGGAACCAGTTACCAACCCCCCAGCGGAGATGTACTCCGTGAGGGGCATACCGATCAACGTCAGGGCCTTGTAGAAGAGGTTGACGCCGAAGGGTCCCGTGGATGCCAATCCAGTAGCCGTGGGCATGTCAAACTGGAATTCTGAATACCCAGGCGGCGTAGGCGTCCACAGGCTCAACCCCTCCGCAGTGACTAGCATCGCCCTTCCCCGGTGCGATCCACTGTAACCGCCAGGAGGATAGTGTGGGGGTCCAGAAGGAGGTCGACGAGGAGGTTCAGATTGATCTTCATCATCTTCTCCTTCTTCTGCTCCACCGTCTGGGGGAACGCCACTGGGACCTCCGCCCTCCGCTGATCTCCTAGGTGGTGAGTGTGCGCTTGTCACTCCCATCCCGCCAGTTGACTTACGTGGCGCCCCATCGTACGCCTTCTTGCGATCCACTGCCTTCCACTTCTCCTTCGAGATACGCCGCCATTGCTCCTCCTCGGTCCCAATGCTGTCATTCGCCACCGCCGCTGGAGAGGAATCACTTCCATCAATGACGATGGTGTCAAGGGAAGACCGCCGCATCCTGGCCAACTGTCGACATGCTACACCTGATTGTGAGTCAGAATGTACAGGGTCAATACTCTCACGCAATTGTCGAAGCTCCTCCACCGATATCTGGTAAGGTCTTCTACTAGGAGGAGGATCTGCATGGTTGTCCATCTCGAACGAGACCTTGGCCACACGTCCTTCCGCCCGCTGCGTCCCCGATTTAGGGTTAGTCGAGTCACACACCTGATTCGAGGCTCCCACCATCTCAGTTACCACAGCCGCGTGGTGCGACTCACTCAGGAAACCCAGCTTGGTCGCCAACTCCATCGAGAGCCCCTGGGGCTTGCTCATGTCATCCTTCATCGGGGGAAACTCCACAGTTAGAAAGCCCAGCTTGATCGCCTCCTCCATCGCGAGCCCCTCAGAGGACTTGCGCCTGGCCTCCTCAACTCGGGCGATCTGCGACAAGCTATCCTCAGGTGAGGGTGGTGGTTGCGATGTCCGCGTCGCGCCTGGCGTCTGACCTAGAGATACTTCGGCAGAAGGTTCTCCATCAGCGTTTCCAGGCTGTGGCTGCTGCGTCTTAGCAACCACCGCGGGTATGGATAATGATTGCGAGCTCTGCGTCGCTCCTGGCGTCTGACCTAGAGATACTTCAGCAGAAGATTCTCCACCAGCGTTTTCAGAGTGTAGCTGCTGCAACTTAGCAACCACTGCGTCGCTGATGGTCTGGGTAAGGTCCGCCACCCCCTGTGACCCAGCCACACTGTGATCACTGCCCGAGCCCGAACCTGCGCGTTCCGCCAGCCTGCGCTTCCTCGCTTTGGCGTCCCTCCTTGCTCTGGATCTCTCCGACATTTCAGAATTCGATGACGACGGTGAATTCGAGTCATGTCGATAAGGAAGATCGTGACGGTTCCAGCTGTAGGGTCCCAATGCAGCCCTCGAACGTCGGCGTCTGAGTGGAGGATGTCCATCCTCACGCGGCAGTGCATACGATTCATTGCTGTCGTTGTCCGGGTACTGCGTCGCGTAGAACACCTCGGTGCGCCCTCGCTGTCCAACTTCCCCATCAGACTCCACATCGGGCGGTGACATCGGTACACCAGAACGGACCTCGCTGATCTCGGACGCCTCCGAAGCTGATACCATAAAGACGCCCGAGGTGGCGTTGCCCAGCTCCGACGCACGCACTGCTGACGCATCCTTCATGTCCTCCTCCGCTGCAGCTGATCCACCATCTGCTCCCGGCATCCCGTCAGCACGCACACTATCTGTAGCGTTTCCGTCATCAGTTGTACGCGTAGATAATGTGTGCGCACGCACCTCGCCCAGCCCCGGCATTCCGTCCACACGCATACTATCTGTAGCGTTTCCGCCATCAGTTGTACGCGCAGATAATGTGTGCGCACGCACCTCGCCCAGCCCCGGCATTCCGTCCACACGCATACTATCTGTAGCGTTTCCGCCATCAGTTGTACGCGCAGATAATGTGTGCGCATGCACCTCGCCCAGCCGCAACGACGGTGAGTGTTCCCACTCCACACGCATAGGCAGCGGGTTCCCATAAGGAGGTCGGCCCTGTGTGTACCAGCCTTCACCCTGATAGGGTGTTGGGAATTGAACATTCCTGAAAGGGTAATGTCCAGTCCAGGTGTGTAATGGTAATGGCGCCGCTGCATCGGTGGGTGCAGCCGATGGTGTCATATACTGTACCGGCTGATCCGCTGTCCACGGTGGTGGTATTGGCCCTCCTGGATATAAACTGCCGGGTGCAGCAGCTGGGAGGAAGTTAGCTGCTGCCATTGGTGATGCCCTATACATAGGGACTGCGAAGGCAGCAGGATCAGAGAACTGCGCACCATATTGCCCCGTTGTAGGCTGCCGAACATACCGTTCGGCAGTAGCAGCTCCCATGCCTGCGCCCGAAACTGCTGCTCCAGGATACCCGGACGATGGTGCAACGTGCCCTGCTTCAGAATGCGCCCAAAAGGGCGCAGCAGCAGCAGGATCAACAGCAGGTTGAGAATATGGTGCCACTGGCTGTGCTCCCGTCGGTGTGCCAAGGGAAGCTGCCGGCAGGTGGTGAGGATAATGGCTTACCGGAGGTAACCCAATATATACTCCTGACGAACCGACGGCTGAGGTGTGCTGCCCGTGTTGCATATAGTGTGCTCCAGAGGGCGCACCATAACCGAGATAGGGTATCTCGGCATTAGCTTGATAAGCAGGATTGGTCTGTGGTGTGCCCCTGAATATACCACCCGACGTCTGATACGTGTACACGTCTGTGCCACTCATAGCCCGAGTCCAGATGTATATATACGACGTCCACTATCCACAGAACGGTCCACCCAGTAGGTTGTCGTTACGTTGAAAACAGTCCCAACCCGTGCAGGATGGGTTTGTGTGCGCCACACACGAAGCTGTTTTTCGTTTCCGACCACTAAGAAAACTATACTAGAATGATATTCTGTGTCCAGAAAAGCCGTTTACGTTTGCTAGACGTCACCGTACGAATACCGTGTTGTCGTTAACGTTGAAAACAGTCCCAACCCGTGCAGGATGGGTTTGTGTGCGCCACACACGAAGCTGTTTTTCGTTTCCGACCGCTAAGAATACTATACTAGAATGATATTCTGTGTCCAGAAAAGCCGTTTACGTTTGCTAGACGTCACCGTACGAATACCGTACCCTGAGTGTTAAGAGCTGAAGGAGACGACATACTGCATACTACCGTGAGTTTCCGTGCATTCCAGATAATTTCCGTCAATATACATATTGTCCAGGTATAAGTAAACGTCGTTGCAGGGTTGTATTGCCGATCTGAGCATATTTTTCAAAAACCGATGAACGACATGTTTGACCGTCCACAGTGTGAAAATAAGCGCCGAACCTGTCCTGAACGATATATGATCTCTAGAGGCTCGTAGTCGTCAGAAATACTTTTCCATGGATAAGTTTGACATATACAAACGGAAAATAATGACTAAGAGCTCATCTCCCCCCCAGAACATACTGTGCGCATGGAAGTCGCTTACGCTGAAGAAAGCCGAGTGCTGTTATCCCGCGCGAATAGCATAATTGAAGGCAGCACTCGCCACATCTGATACCAATTTGTCACGGGCATACAAATGCATATACGAAGTTTCAGAGTAATCGGATACGAATCGATATATATATCACAACCGGTGATTATGCAATACGGCCCGTGTTACGAAAACATTTTTATTCTGTAACAAAGCTCCCAAAGGAATCGTGTTTCATCACTATATAGCACAGATTGTTCGGCTAGTTTCTCTCGTCACAGGAATCCCTGTTTTTCCCCAACCTGCGCCGCCATAAATGTCATCTCTATTGTCATCTGTCACGGTATCGTACCAACACCGTTGATTCTGTCATAATCGTTCCTAATAATATTTCTATCGTTCACGATTCTGCCAGAGAGATAACATCTACTGATTTTGCATTCTTCATCCACGATCTCAGATTCCCTATCAATATTTCTCCCAATATGCCGGTAATCTGAATCGGATCCCCCTTCTGTGGGGGTAATTGGCAGTCTATCGTGCCCCCTGGCACAAATTTACTTCGGCCACACTTCGGCCCGTCTCGGCCCGAACCCAAAATTGCCGGCCGCAGGCGCAAAATTTTAATTTTAAGTATGACAATTTGTCAAAAATCGATAAAATTTTGGAAATTTATCGATTTTCCCCTCAATGCGACTCGGCCCATCCGCAACTTTTCCTTCGGCCCGCCTTCGATCGGCCCGGGCCTCCGTGACACGGCCCCGGGCCGGCCAATCCCAGGAAGATATCTTCCCTGATGCGATATCATATAAACCCAGTTCTGACACGAAGTGGACTTCATAAATCGATTATTCATTTATGCCGTCTTGGGCTCACTATATTAACGAACCGAATGCCACGTCAGACGGGACCATGGCAGACTCCTTGGGTAGATGGGAAAACAACACGCGATGAGAATTGTACGTCTGGCATATTTCATGCGGAATGCCCACCAGCTCTCAAGTCACCACCAACGAAGGGTTGAATTAAGTATGGGGTTCAAAAATATTCGAAACAGAGTGCTGGATATGACACTGTGACCTCCAACTGCCACTTGTCACATCCTCTAGTAGGCTGGGTGACCGTCACCCGTAGGTGCGAAACCAGCTTAGGTATTTATGTAGACTTATTCTTTATATCGAGAGACGTTACCGTTCTGATTCCCGAAACCCCTACCCTAGGGTTTATCAACTTATATAGTTATATCACTGCCCAATTATATATCTAGCACGTTTGGCCCCACTTTACGCTTTCTTTAGCCACGATTGCCACTATGAGTGGCTAAGTCCGGACGCTTGGGATGGAGTGAGGCGCTCCGTTCGTGAGGGCACTGGCAGTGACGGGTATGGCCTGATTGTTATTATGGGTTGATTTAGAGTACGCCGCGGTACCTTGAGACGCATTTTTACGGGATTTTACGTTGGATTGGTTTACGCTTTCTGGTTGGATCCCACACCGTTACGTATTGGCCGCCTCTACCACACGACTTCCTTGACTTCTGCGGTTTCTTTCGCGGCTGCTATATCGACGACCCGACGCACTTCTTGGCCGCCCCTCACTGTCACCGCTCTCACTTTCACTGCCTCACCCCGCCCCTACAGTCCTTCTTAATGATGTTAGCGGCTACTAGGTCCACCTCGAACATGGCGTCACGTCGACGCTCACTAGCGAATATTTTTTATTCGGCGGCTGCGCGACATGCGAACACGCCGCACACGCCTTTGGCGCCTGCACCGGCAGCTAACTCAGCGGGAGCTACGCTTCTTGCAGCTGTCCGCACCCTCCAGAGGGAACATTTCGACGTCAAGGTCTACAAGGCCGTCCAGCGCAAGTTGTTCGAGTCCAAAGAAGACAGATTTTCTGGAAGCGAGTCCCATGCCTCCGCGCTCCTCACCAGGATGGTGTCCGCGCTGTGGACTTCGTTTATCACCGAGGACATTATTGGCTTTACTGCGCTGTTCAGGCTGAAGGACGCGACCTTGCCCGTTCGCGGGGAGGCGAACGATTTGTTGTTCTCCACGCTCGAACTCCTGGTTCACCCGACGTCACCCGCGGCAGACTGGATGAATTCCTCACACTCCGCTTTCCCGTCGGACGGAAAGCGGGTCCTGTTGGAGCTCGCTCGACGCATGCTGCCCTCCGATGCGCCCTTTCAGGGGCAGTCCGACATGCTAGGGGTTCGTGTCCTCGCGAACGTGGATCCCCATGATGCAATTAGCGACTTCAATTCCGCACTGAGGGCCGCGCGGACGAGGTCGACACTGGACGATGAAGACGTCAAGTCCCTCTTCATACAGGCCCTGGACCGCGGGTGTTCTACCAGCCGGTGGTGTCGCGACTCCTTCTTCATGACCAACGAGCCGCTCACGACCTCCTCACGATTCAGCAATGGGTTCGCGAGTCGGCTATACCGCACACGTGAAGGCGGGGGCTGACACCGGTATGATCCCCGCCCCGCTCGGCTCCGCACTCCGCTACTCTCACGGGCGGCATTTCATGGAGCGCGGCGACGGCGACGGCGACACCGGCGAGCCCGACACTGTGAACTCCAACTGTCACTTGTCACATCCTCTAGTAGGCTGGGTGACCGTCACCCGTAGGAGCGAAACCAGCTTAGGTATTTATGTAGACGTATTCTTTATATCGAGAGACTTTACCGTTCCGATTCCCGAAACCCCTATCCTAGGGTTTATCAACCTATATAGTTATATCACTGCCCAGTTATATACCCGTAGCACAGAGATCCATTTCCAATAAATGCAGGCTCGAGACATTCGTCAGCGCAATAGTTCGGTGTGCAGATATGTCCGGAGTCTACTAAAGGTACATCGCAAGTCGATGTATCTAGAAATTGTACTTTCGCGAAAGGGGATGCGGGTGACATTTTGGCGCGCTGCACAATCCCGAAATATCTGAACGGCAGTGTTTACGAGGGTCTGCCTACGATGATGCGGAATACGTCCTGTTATTCTCTCGAATCCTGCACACACCGATGTCACAAGCAGCCACGCATTCGCAATTATATATGTTATGAATTGGTTGCCATCGGTGAAGTCAATGCTATATCTGCATATATACAGCACTCTATTCTTCTTACAACGATGCGAGTTACGAATATTGCTCTTCTCCCACCCACATGATTGAACAGCCTACGTCCTTGTAGTTGATCAATGCCTTTTGCACCGATCAAATGGCTACATAACCGAAGCTAGTATAGCATATTTGTCACAATACAACTTGTTAGCATCTTCATGCTCGAAATTTCATTTCATACTGTTTTATTGCAGCTCACAAGACAATTTACAGGATGTTCGTTTCTATGATGCAAATGAATTTTAGGTTGATCTACACCAGCAAATTCCAATACTTCTGCTTGGGCTTCCCGATTGTAGAATATATCAGGTGATTCAACAAGTAGGATATTTTGCGAAAAGTTTGCCAGTAACGATGCTGATAAGTCATGATACTCATCCCAGTATCTTTCAATTCCTGTCACGTTAAAAAATGTATCTCAAGTCTCTGTAAGCCACAAGACACCTCACAAGGCTTCTCACAAGAGCATATCTGCCAAGCCATCCGCTCAGTCACGGCATCCGATTGTAAGATCCGCTCAGTCACAGACTCCGATTGTAAGATGTGCTCAGTCACGGCATCCGATTGTAAGATGTGCTCAGTCACGGCATCCGACAAGTTCCGCTCAGTCACAGACTCCGATTGTAAGATGCTCATTCAATGCATCCATTAAGATGCTCAGTCACGGCATCCAATTGTAAGATGTGCTCAGCCACGGCGTCCGATTGTAAGATGTGCTCAGTCACAGACTCCGATTGTAAGATGCGCTCAGTCACAGCATCCGATTGTACGATTATAACACATGTTTTCATGCACCCGAGTCAGCCATCCCGGATTCCCCAATCACCGCCCAGATTTACAACAACAATTCAAATTTGTCTCTACGATCTTGCTTTCCCAACCATCCTTTCCCAAAAGTCTGCGACGCGGATGCCAGATTGACGTTAAACATGGCTTCCCTTAGAGAGACAACGGGTTCTTGATACCAATTCTAGTGCTAAGATGACAGCATCCAGTACATCGAAAGCAGAAGAGGTGCTCAGATGGATCCAGTGCACCGAAAGCAGAAGAGGTGCTCAAATGGATCCAGTGCACCGAAAGCAGAAGAGGTGCTCAAATGGATCCAGTGCGCCGAAAGCAGAAGAGGTGCTCAAATGGATCCAGTACCAAAGCGGCAGAAGAGGTTTTTGATCGATCCAAAACTAAAGCAGAAGAGGTGTCGGGAAACGGATCCAGTGCACCGGAAGCAGAAGAGGTGCTCAGATGGATCCAGTGCACTTCCAGCGGTGAAGAGGTGCTCAAATGGATCCAGCGCACCGAAAGCAGAAGAGGTGCTCAAATGGATCCAGTGCACCGAAAAAGCAGAAGAGCTCAAAAGGATGGATACCTTCCTTCCGGGTTCTCGCAACTTCGAAAAGGGTATTTGAATGCCTGTCAAAATTGGCGGTGCCTTGTAATGAGTGGGACAATCTGGTGTGCTTCCTGCTGTGCATGCACAATCCAAACAGACCCACGTTGAATGACTACAGGAGTACAGTACCATGAGAATGCGCGCGCAGCAAGTAATCACCAAATGCCCGCACGAGACAAACACGGACCCTGTATTTCTATTCAATCAGCGCATTCTTCCTGACGAACACCGGATGCAGCTTCGGATAGAAAAAGGAGGCATCCAGGACTATGGGAATATCATGTAAAGTTACACGCACCGTTTATAGAATTTTCACAATCCAAATTCTTTTCACGCCAATGATCAGCCGAAGTCTTTCTCAAGAATGACTCAACAACCTGCGCGTCCAACCACAGGGCCCATTCCATTCTGCACTCGACTCCCCCACTCCTCACAGCAGCCCCGAGTCTGCCACGAGATGTGGTGCCCGTTCTGCATGGGGAAAACAGGATGCGCGTGACAGCAGCACTTGTCATATGCAACGACTTCCTGGGCATAGCCCTACTTTGGGCAGCAGGGACGAAAAGAACAGAATACCACCAGGATCAGCCGGCAACGATCTCAGCTCACCCAAGCGGCTGCCAGGAGGAGGGACCACCAAAAGCCGGTCGGGAGAGAGGCAGCTGCGAAAGGCGCTGCCAGGCACCTTGGTCTTTTGGCGCTCCAGAATAATGAACTTGGTGCATGGCTCGAGTGCGAGAATGACCTGTCAGCATCCTCCACAGCCAAATGTTGGGCTTCAGCCTTGCATTTAACGGTAGCGAGGCGTGTTGCTTGAAATCAGGCTCGAGTGCGAGACTGCTGTCGCTATTTGTTATGCCACGTGACAGAGGACACTGTGCCGGCTGCAACCCAGCCTTCTGCCACAAGTCATGATCCGCATTAAGAGTCACCTTGCGGCCTGGCACCATGCCGCTGTGTGCCACGCAGTCATGCGCACGCCCAGTTTACCTATGGCGGCATATACTCGAAATTAATTCAAGAAAACACCGAGGCGTAAGCCCATGCATCTCCCAGAGAAGGGTGATGGACGCCATGGCACACTCAGCTTGCGCAGCCGGGCACCAGAGGGAAGGTGAGATCAACACCCTCAAGGGGGCTCGATGGGGGCCTCGCCATGGCGCAGCAAGCGGATGAGTGGGTAATGCAAGTGGTGAGCTGAGAATGGACGGCTGAGAATGACCGGCACGACACAATCTGATTGGACATCAGCATAATGCTACCACATCAAGGTCACCGCAATCGCAGGCGCGCATCAGTGGCGAAAATGATTTTGCATGCGAAAAGGCTCGATAAAAGAAAGCGCCATTGAAGACCTATGTTCAACCATTGGCCCAACTAAACAGATTGCACAAACAAAAAAAAAAGGCGATCGATAGTTCAGAAATTCCGGACTTCAAGGGCAACATACGGCATCCACGGCCGATGCTTCAAATGCACCATAGGCAGCATACGGCATCCACGGCCGATGCTTCAAATGCACCATAGGCAGCATACGGCATCCATGGCCGATGCTTCAAACATAGGTGTGACACTGGATCTGCACGTCGATGCTTCAAATGCACCATAGGCAGCATACGGCATTCACGGCCGATGCTTCCAAAGCCACCATAGCAGCATACGGCATCCACGACCGATGCTTCCAAATGCACCATAGGCAGCATACGGCATCCACGGCCGATGCTTCAAATGCACCATAGGCAGCATACGGCATCCACGGCCGATGCTTCAAATGCACCATAGGCAGCATACGGCATCCCCGGCCGATGCTTCAAATGCACCATAGGCAGCATACGGCATCCACGGCCGACAATCTACATCCACCACGGACAGCATGCGGCATCGGCGGCTGACTATCTATGATGGCCTACCCATTAATGTGCTTGCTCTTGGGATATGAGAACTATGGTTATTGTCCACGCACCTTCAAATATGATATGTAGGTCGATGCCACATCGCCAGCGAATAGAAGGGTCCTATTGCCGCAAGCTTTTGTCTTCGGTAGTGTCTTGACGCCAACTGCTCACGCCCTCACAATCAGAACCCCGGGGCCCTCGCACTAACGCCAACTTGCGGAAGCACTAATCTGGCCTGGCGCAGCTGTCACAATTTTAGCCCTCTACATCACGGATGCCGGGCTATCATTTTTTGCATGGCCGTCGTGCACCCCATTGACCATGGCTATGCGTGCACCCCGTTGACCACGGCAATGCGTGCACCCCGTTGACCACGGCTATAAGTGCACCCCGTTGACCGCGGCTGTGCGTGCACCCAGTTAACCACGGCTATGCGTGCACCACGTTGACCACGGCAATGCATGCACCCCATTGACCACGGCAATGCGTGCACCCCGTTGACAACGACAACGCGTGCACCCCGTTGACCGCGGCAATGCGTGCACCCCGTTAACCACGGCAATGCGTGCGACCCGTTGACCACGGCAATGCGTGCATCCCATTGACCACGGCAATGCGTGCACCCCGTTGACCAGTGCAATGCTTGCACCCCGTTGACCACGGCAACGCGTGCGCCCCGTTGACCACGGCAATGCTTGCGCCCCGTTGACCACGGCAACGCGTGTGCCCCGTTGACCATGGCAACGCGGGCAGCCCGTTGACCACGGCAACGCGTGCGCCCCGTTGACCACGGCAACGCGTGTGCCCCGTTGACCACGGCGATGCGTGCGCCCCGTTGACCACGTCAACGCGTGCACCCCGTTGACCACGGGAACGCGTGCGCCCCGGCAACACGTGCGCCCCGTTCACCAAGTCAACGCGTGCGCCCCGTTGACCACGGCAACGCGTGCGCCCCGTTGACCACGGCAACGCGTGCGCCCCGTTGACCACGGCCACGCGTGCGCCCCGTTGACCACGGCAACGCGTGGACCCTGTTGACCACGGCAACGTGTGCGCCCCGTTGACCACGGCAACGCGTGCGCCCCGTTGACCACGGCCACGCGTGCGCCCCGTTGACCAAGGCAACGCGTGCGCCCCGTTGACCACGGCAACGCGTGCGCCCCGTTGACCACGGCAACGCGTGCGCCCCGTTGACCACGGCTACGCGTGCGCCCCGTTGACCACGGCAACGCGTGCGCCCCGTTGACCACGGCAACGCGTGCGCCCCGTTGACCACGGCTACGCGTGCGGCGCTTCAAGGATCGATTTTGCACCGGCAGGCTTCAAGATCGACGGTACGCGCAGCCCCGCCGATCAGCACGACGGCACGCGGCGCACTGCTGGACTCTGAAATGCGCGGCGCTGCTGAACAAAGCCACAGTGGCCTGCAGCAACACACGCAACCCCGCACCACTGCACGCGCGCCTGCTGGACCACGGCAATGCGTGCACCCCATTGACCACGGTGCAATGCTTGCGCACCGTTGACCACGGCAATGCGTGCGCCCTGTTGCCCAAAGCCATTGCCATGGCACCCCGTTGACCATGGCAACGCCGCACCGCTGACCCCGGCAATGCGTGGGCGCTCCATTGACCACGGCAATGCGTGCGCCCCGTTGACCACGGCAACGCGTGCGCCCCGTTGACCACGGCAATGCGTGCTCCCCGTTGACCACGGCAATGCGTGCGCCCGGTTGACCACGGCTATGCGTGCGACGCGTTGACCACGGCAATGCGTGCGCCCCGTTGACCACGGCAACGCATGCGCCCCGTTGACCACGGCAATGCGTGCACCCCGTTGATCAGTGCCATGCTTGCACCCCGTTGACCACGGCAAAGCGTACACTCCGTTGACCACGGTAATGCGTGCACCCCGTTGACCACGGCAACGCGTGGACCCCGTTGACCATAGGCAACGTGTGCGCCCCGTTGACCACGGCAACGCGTGCGCCCCG
>LGRX02013762.1:0-16064 GCA_001247695.2 Cymbomonas tetramitiformis
GTGGGGTCACGTGATGGCGCTGTCCGCTGGGCAGGTGTTGTGTTGTCCACTGGCTGGGTGGGTGTGGGTTGCTAAAGTTAACAGTGGAGAGTGTCCGCTGGGGTAGTGGGGGTCAGAAGAAATGATGTCCGCTGGGGTGGTGGGGGGTCAAGTGCCATATCTAACCCCCACGCGACAATAAATGAGCTAAACCCTTAATAAGTGTGAATATAAGTCCGAAACCGTAAAGAAGAGAAGAGCAAGAGTGGAGACTCCTACACGTCCCGTTTACACGTGGACACCCGACTGATCCCAGCACTCAGCCAGAAGGCTTGGATCTTGTGCGTCAGCTCCGCGCTTATAGCACGGTTGGCCATGTGCAGGTTTTCCAGGACTAACCCTGCCAGAAGACCGGCATTAAGCCGTTGCGCTGTCCCAAGGGCAGCTCCCAACAGCAAGTTGCGGTGCCCAACGATTCCATCCTTCGCCACCTTCACATTTATCGCCAAGATGCTTGCAGCAGCACCCTCAACACCCTCCACGTCTCTGCCAAATACCATCGCTGCGCCCGCCATGCGCGTGGCAGCGTTCTGCCTGGAACCATAGCTAGCTAGAGCGGCGAACGAAGCCCGCAAGCTCGACACGATCGTTCCTCCTACGCGATCCCAGGGCTCGTCATGAATACTATGATTACACTTGATTAGTGGGGTCCTGTGATTAATCAAGACTTGATTAGTACCCTGCCGTGGCTAATCAAGACTTGATTAGTTTAATCATGATTTTCGAATATTTTCGGTTGTTGGATCATTTAGTCATTCTTTGCTCATCTGAGTGGGGTAAATTTTAGCTCATTGCTTGGAGGCATGTGTATAGCATGTGCATAGCGCGGAGACATGTGATATCGCGGAGGCATGTGAGATGTAATAACGCGGTGAGGTGTAATAACGCGGTGAGATGTTGCGTATCGTGCCGCAGACGGCGCCATCACTGTTCTTAACCGTGCACACAAACTGAGTCGCAAATTGTCCAGACTTAGGCCCCATCTCAACCAGATCGTCAGAAGTAACTGAATAAAACTTTTACACTTCAGCAAACGGAAATGCCAGGTTCGGAAAGTCGGGATGGCGAGGGGGACGTTTCTCATCCTGCGGTGTGAGGGGTACCAAAGCGGATTCCACACGTGGTGCTTGCTCTTCAGTAGAAAGAGGGAATGTGGCATAGAAATACTGTAGAAATGGCAGTGGATATTCAATCCAAAATATTTTGCCACTAGCATCGCCTTCCTCAAGGCTGCCGGTCCCAGTCGGACCCATCTCCTGCAATTGAAAAGCCTGCGAAGGAGCTGCCTCGCCTGAGACTTTTTGCGAAAGCGAGAACTCGCGTATAGTACACAAAAGAAAGTTTCCTTCTCGCTCTCTGACATGCGCCCGGAAGCAAGCGTCCAAAAGGACCCCGGGATCTGGATCTGTTTCCCTATGTGCTCAAGCGGCTTTTTCAAAGCCGGATACTGCTTCATGTCTAGCGTTTGTTGCCTGTTAGAAACGGGATTTTTCTTGCTCCGACCCATTCTGCGGTGTGTGCTTGCTTAAGTACAGTATGCGTGACGAACTGTCCTAGAAATCTGAGAAAACACACGGGCGATTGTGGAGCCTGAACGAACGTGCGCTCATGTGCAACGAAGCCACAAAATAGACAAAGTGATATTAGTCACCCGACCGACGGCCACCCGACGACGGCCACGCACCCGGCCGTCGCGTCAGACTGTCTCTCGACTGTCAGAGGCCACATATGTCATATCACCACTTTTGTCATGATTAAAAAATCACGACTTGATTCGTACCCTGCCGTGGCTAATCAAGACTTGATTAGTACCCTGCCGGGTCTAATCAAGACTTGATTACAGTAGTACCAAAAAACGTCTAATCATGAAAGTAATCATGATTACGAGTGTATTCATGACGAGCCCTGCGCGATCCTCCTCTGACAGAAATCTTAGCCGCACAGCATCTTTCTCTTCCGCGGGTAAGGTGCGCACAAAGTTCGAGAGCGCCCCACCAATAAGATGCGGCTTGTTCATGAAAACCTCCTTGAGCTTGTTGTTCCAGTGTCGTATACTTCCATGCGGCACCAGGCAACCCACCGCTGAGGCTCCTGCGGAGGCTGCTGTGGCGCCTAAGGGACCCATCGTCGATTTTCCCCGTGCTTGAGGCGCAGAGACCTCCACCGCGTCCTTGCCCAAGTCTAAACGCTTCCTAGAGCGAGCTTCCCTCCTTCGCGCATTCTGTTCAAGGCGCCTTTTCTTAACGGTACTGGTAGGTGTGGGCGCATTCCTCGCATTCCTCCCAACCCCACATGCATCTGCCTGCAGCACGCTAGGATCTCTGCTCGGTTTATTTCCAGTTAACACATTCCATTTATCGACGAACTCCGAGATCTGCCCCGCTAGTTCTGCTGCATGATCCACATTCGTTGGTGCAAAAGGAAACTCCAAAGGCAAGTTGCGCGCCATGTCGCCGAGGCTCATGAGCCATGGCAATACATCCACAAGGTAAGAAGGAGGAGGCATCCCTTTTCGAAAAACGCCACTCAAAAGCGGCAAACATGTACGGAGTCTACGGGCGAATGCACGCCTTTAATAAACATATTTGCATGTCTGAACTTTTAATGAACGGACTCCCACATACATCAGGAATATGAATAGTCGTTTCACGTTCCTGGAAAAGTATCCGTAGCGTAAGCATCGCCCCCAGGATGGAATGACTGTTGCCGCTGGTTCGATCGTGGGGGCGATTCGCCATTTCCTGATTTATCACCCGGACATGTCATATTTGACGTAGCGTGTGTATCGCACCCACGATCAACTGATGCGTCGATCGTGCGGGCGATTCATAAATTTCGATTCAAGATTCGATCGTGTAATGATTTTTTATCACCCGGACATGTCATATTTCACGTGGCGTGTGTATCGCACCCACGATCAACTGATGCGTCGATCGTGCGGGCGATTCATAAATTTCGGTTCAAGATTCGATCGTGTAATGATTTATCACCCGGACATGTCATATTTCACGTGGCGCGTGTATCGCACCCACGATTAGGTGATGGGATGATCGGGAGGGCGATAATGCATATCAGATAATTTAATTGAAATTCCGTCACGACACCGTAAGCATGCCAGGCCAAAAGTCCGATACCCGCTCACAGGAAGCTCGAATGGTCATGTCGGTTCGCCCACACGATCAAAAGGTGGGATGATCGGGAGGGCGATAATGTATATCAGAGCCCTCCTCCGACATCTTATAATTGAACGAAACCCCTAAAAACCGCAAGCATGTCGGACCAAAAGTGCGATTTCTGCTCACAGAGAGCTCGAGTGCTTGTAACGGTAACGCCAACCTGCGAACTGTACGCTATCTGCGACCATAGCACTTTCTTCGCGTGTTTTCGTTGCGCAGTTGACGTTTCCGGGATCGAGGACGAAGGCATTGACGGTTACTTTGGTATAAATTGGGAGCTAATATTCTAATAATGACGCAGAACAGATACAACTTTGCAGCAGCGGTTGGGGCAGGCGTGCCAAGCCTAAACTGCTACGTGATGAGCTAGCTCATCAAACACTCGAAACTGATTTTCTCGGCGACAAATAACTCAAATTCACTTTTGAAGACAGTTTTGAAAAGCTCGCATCGAGCCGCATGCAGCCATGTACTTGGGAGCAACTGCTGGAAACACCGAAATGCTTCCAGTATAATTATATTGTTGATCAGACAATATAATTATGTTGGAAGCATTCGGTTTCAGATCGGAATTGACACTACGACTAGTTCGTACAGTCTAGTGTCATTCCTGTATGTCATCTTCGGTGGTCAGCCTGTGTCACTCATCTCGGGTATATATCGTTTGTATATCCGAGTTTAGTGATCCGTTTGTTCCGTCGGCTCTCGGGTCCCCACTGCCTGAGTCAGTGTTTCTCGCAGGTTATGGGCTACTTTACGCTTGCGTATTGTGATTTTTAGCGTAGTATTTTATTTATTTTGATTCGTATCTTTCGTTTGAGTGTTCTCGCACCTTGTGGAACACTCTGAATCAGATTTACGCTAGAGCTTGGGACGCTCTTTGGCAGTGGGTTGATTACGACGGGGTGGACTCCTACGATTTTTGTTACGTTATTTCGTTGTTAGATCTCGTTTTCTTTGATGGATTCACAGCAGTTTTCTTCGAGTGGGGAGCTTCTTGCTCTTTTGGCGACTATTGATAGTTTACAGGAGAGGGTCTCAACCCTCAAACGCTCGCAACTGTTGTCATTGTGTGCCTCTATGGGGCGCGCTCTTTCACATTTTCGGAGTTCGGATTTTTCGGCAGTTTCCTCAGCGGATTCTTCACCAATTCCTCTGCAGATTATTGTTTCAGAGACTGGCACACCGGTTGGTGGTGTCCAGGGCGTTGAGCTTGCAACCGTAGATTCCGAGAATTCTAGACCTTCACTTTGTGAGAAAGGCGATGGCGATGGCGATGCAGTTTTGGGCGTCCGATCAATTTCTACTCAAGTTTCCACCACTAGACCCTTGCCTAGTGCCTCTAGGGCAAGCGAGATGGTGCCACAGGCCCCTCCTGTGGTAACCGAAGTTCACTATGTCCATGCACCTCCCATTGTGCCTCCCTATATGGGCTCTGGGGTTATTCGCAGTTATGAGGAGTATTTACTTAGTGAGGATGAGGATGAATCGGAGTACCCACTTGGGTATTTCGATGATTCCAGCGACAGTTGTGAGGAGGAAGGGGAGCAAGATGGCCACTTGGCCGCTCCGCATTTTTCGTCCGAACGATTGGAACGGGATTCCGAGCTGGACACAGGTTTTCAGCAGGATTCTTATGGCGGAAGTTTCGAGGCCCCACTTGGGGAAGAGTTTTTACCGCACAACGAGTTTTATGTTGGCGCAGTTTCTTTTGAGAATGAGTCTGCAATGAGCGACGAGAATGAATACACCGCAGAGGAGTGGGCTGCCTGGGAGGCAGGAGCCCGCGATTCCGTTGGAACTGGTGGTGCAGAATTTTATGATGAAGATTCTTATTGTGAGGATGATGCTAGTTACGATTCTGATGATGACTACTATTAGTTCTTTAAACAGACAGGCGGTGTTCCTTTTGGCATTTCTCCACCACTTGCTGTAGTTTTGGGCAGAGGATGTTGTTGAAATTCCCACCACTAGCGGGCAGCTTTACCGATTAAGACGAACATTTTTTTATGGCAAGAGACCTTACAGTTCGCAGAGATATCAAAGCTAAACCGACAGGCGGAATTCTTTTAGCATTCTCCATCACATGCAGACAGGCGAGATTTGTGGGAACACCCACCACTAGCTGGCAGAGCATTAATTTTAGCAGACCAGAATGGTCCTAGCAATTTCCTAGGCTTAGCAGTATTATTTTGCTAGCCTGTACATTCATCTTGCCACCAGTGACTTTGACTAGCTCCCTAGAGTTAACATCTTGACATTTCTCTGTAAACTCTAGGAGCTAGGGTGGTGAGTGTCACTAGCTGGTCCACCTCAGATGAGGTGGTGTGCTGGAATTGACACTACGACTAGTTCGTACAGTCTAGTGTCATTCCTGTATGTCATCTTCGGTGGTCAGCCTGTGTCACTCATCTCGGGTATATATCGTTTGTATATCCGAGTTTAGTGATCCGTTTGTTCCGTCGGCTCTCGGGTCCCCACTGCCTGAGTCAGTGTTTCTCGCAGCAACTATTTTGCGACTATGCTCGTAATATTCACCGAGAAGAACTCAATTTTAGCTTGACCATAATGAGTCAAATCCAAGGCACATTTGCCACAGTGTTACACACCCCTAACAATATAAGTAGCCCTAACCGCATGTTGAGCACTTTGTAAGATTATACCCGGAGGTCTAGGGTCAATGTTAGGGCTTAAATTGTTAACGATGTACACATCCATCAAAAAATTTCAGTTGACAATCACGTCGTCGGTGTCAAGTGTCATGCATTTTTAACTTTTGCATGCGATTCGCCTTGAGAAGACCTTTCCGACACTATTTTCAAAAGTTAAGGCAGGACCCTTGTGCCAAAGTTATTGTAAATAAACCCCAATTTTCAAAACCCCGAAATTCCTTCCGCAGTTTAGGGGTTAAGGCGCCGTTTTCTAAGCCAGATCGGAAACTGGTGGAAGGTGTCGCCGAGAGTGAAGGAGTATCCGCTATGTGCAAGGGTGCCCCCATCCCGACGACTCGTTGGATCGAACGAGGATGGCAATGGCGACCTGCGAAATGTGCTCCGACTCCTTCCACGTTGGGTGCGCGTCGCGCCAGCTCACAGCGACAGGGGAAAAGCTTTTTCCAAGGGAATGCGGGCGCTGCGGGATCCTGGCCCGCCTGTTCTGCCTCTTTTGCGGAATGGGTGCGGAGGATCACTACCCAGTGGTTCTTACCTGCGCGACCTGCAAGCGCGGGTTCCACAAGAACTGCCGAAAATCCGGACACCGCTCGTGGTCTCAGCCAGAGTACCCTGACCCTCATACCGAATGCGGGCCCTACGCGTACGGGTAGTAGCTAGTGAGTATGTATCGATTTCGTTTAGATAATAGAATATGAATTATAGGCGGGTGTACCCTTATTACCACTGTTTTGAGGATGCGGTGTCGGGGAGCGACACGCGCGATTCGGTATCATGGGCCATGGAAATTTTGAGTACTTTGGATGTCAAAAAGCTCCCATTTTGCTCATATACCATATCTGCGGCGCTTTGGGGGCTCTACACATCACATGAGCACTCACTGCGATAGGGTACGTGTACCCTTATTACAAAATAGAAATCCATGAAAGATGACCCCATAGTCGGTTGGAAAGATCATATCTAAGGATGTTTTGGACCCATTGGGACCCCATGGGACTAATTTGACCGATATTGCGTCATGGGCACCCCTTGCTTGCCCGCCCATACACGCGGGGCGCGGGCGGTGCAATCTGCTGTGCACGCGCCGGCGGCACGCACCCAAGGTGTGCCGCGCGGGCGGCCATGGTGCGATACCATAGGCAAATTTTACCATTTAGATGTAGTTTGACGTGTACAAAGCCCTACAACCACCTACCATGTCGCCACATGGCCCCCCGGACGGGCGCAAGCCGCCCCACCAAAACGGGCGAAAATCGGAAAAAGCCAGATTTCGGCAGTGAGCTTCCCGGCTTGCCATTCTTGATGCAAGTCTGTGCTGTTGTTGACAAAGGCTTCGCCTTCCTCCCTCGAGACACCTGATACACCTTCTTCCTACACTTGAGAACCTCGCAGATTTTCTCGCCAAATTCGTCGCGATTCTTCCCCTCCCCAACCTTGTTGCACGCTACGAGCCATTCAACAATCGCATTCTCTTCTTCCTTCGTCAAAACTTTCATGTCATCGCGAGACACCACCAAGTTGGATTCACCTTGTTCGGCCAATTTCTTTTGCACCTTCCTACTGAGTAAACGCGGCTCGAGACCCTTGAACTTTGGCAGGTTGATCGCTTGGAAGCCTAGACACTCATGCGCAATGCAATAGTCTACAGCTTCGGCATACCGCATGTCCTTATCTCCCTTCTTCCCCCCCATGCCGGTCGGTAGATTGGCACTATTGCCGCACGGTACGTACGCACGCACGAAGCAAGGCAATGTAAGGCATGTGTGGGAAATAAAATTACCTTAACGGCGGCTGCGGTACAAAATTCAGATGCGCAGATACGCGCTGATACAGACGAACCAACCGAAACGAACGACACTGTAACGTGGTCGGAAGAGCCAAGGTTTTTAAAAGTATACTTACTGTATTGTGTCATGTCACGGCGGAGACTATCCTCTACAGTAGATATTCATATGGGATCCCTATTCATATACGTAGGCGATTATACGAGACATATACGAAGGTCACATGACAACGACAGATCGAGACTGTACCCTTATTACCAACTGTACCCTTATTACACGGGGAAAAAATGGTGATCTTGCGCCACCGAGTTCAAGCGCTGTACCGCGATGGGGTTCAACCCACGTGGCAAAAGGTTCGCGCATACGTCTATAAAAACTAATTTCTATGCTCTTGCGAACTTAAATCGGCGTTTGCTATTGGTTTCAGATATGCGGGGGGTTTTCACCAGCTATTTACAGCACTGTTTCGACCGTTTTCGCTCCAGATAAGGCGAATCAGAGCATCGACCGATATATGGGGCGTTCGGGCTTCCAAATTTACTCAAAAGTCAACTTGGGTTAACTGGGTTTGGGCTATATATCGCCGCAAGGTATCGCCCACGGAATTGTGGTAATAAGGGTACAGTTGTAATAAGGGTACACCCGCCTATACAATTAGGAGGAGCAACGGACACTCTCGAGTCTCGTGGTTTCGACGGGTTGAGCATTTATATGGGAAGTCGAAGTGGAGAGCACGAACTCAAGTTCGAAATTGGATTCTTCTTTGATTCCGGGTTGAGAAAGCGATTGGAATGTTGAGATATAGTTGTGGTAGCATAAAAACCTCTTGAATTCCGAAGGATCCTGACCTAGTTGCGACGGACGATGCCGGCCCCTTTTCAATACCGTGTTTACGAGACATGCAACGTTTCGGCGTGAACTTGGAGTCACCTTGCTACAGGTTACTTGGTAAACTAGTTTTAGAGATACTTTTTGCCAAACTATTCTGCATTTAGCATACGCTCTTCCGAAATGGCGGCTGTCACATTCAAGACGCATCTTCGAGATGGAAGAGGAAAGGCAGTCGCGGATGTCAAACTGGAGGTGTGCCCAACCAACAGTGCGAATATTGAGAAAGCCACCTGTAACGGAGCACTATTACCTGTTTTTCTCCCTTCCCTTTTCAGATTTAAATTCACGGATTCAAACTCATGGCATATCTTTCCTAGTATCTTGAGAGCGTTCCTGTGTCTGAGAGCCATGGTTTTGGATATTTGGACTTGTGACTTACAGGTCAGCAATGCCGGTCTGCGACTTCAAGGAGAGAAGGGGTTACTCGGGTAATACCTCAGTTTATTTTCACTTACGAAGTAGGGGATGTGAAATGGCGAGCATATTAGCCGGCCCTATACACGCACTCCGGTGGGGCGCCCTGCCGGCCTCTGCAGGCACAAACGAATGTGAGGACTACGGATCGTCTCAGAATTACCAGCAAGTAAAAGGGTCTTAGCATTGAGTGCGATGCCACCTTCACACGTTTACGTAGCGCCATCTTCTCTCGGCCTACTTAGTGCGCTTCACCCGGTCGGTGACACAGTGCAGTTAGGGTCCAACCGCCATTGGCTTGCAGGATGCTCAGGCGCTGGTGTGCTGCTGACAGGCACTTCTCCTTCCAGCGCATCTTGCAATGGGCTGTCACTGAGCCTGGTTGCTTCACTTTCGTAGTGATGACGGATGCCGGGAAACGTGATATATCTCTGTGGTCTTCCCCGGAAGAGGTACACCCCTTGGGCCTCCGCAGCCCCCGAGTAGAACTTCTTCGATTTCCTGGTCTTCAACCCTATGCGTGTGGGGACCCGGGCAGTGCCTTTGTGAAATAAGAACAGGTGACCGTGTACGTGTGGCCATCGGGGCTCCGGGTACTAGTACGTCACACGCGTCAGCGATTCGCAGTGCAATCTTCCGTGCTGGCATTTTTCCAGAGTGTGTGTTTGTGTCGTACCCTGTCTTGGCCCTTGCACGTTTTCTTGATCTACTGGAATGTAGATGAGCTGCCGCCGGTTGGCGTACCTCACGCCACGCGGTGCAATCGCCGGGATCGCACTGTTATGAAGTATGAGCGCAGTGCTTCGATGCTTCGCTTTCTTCACGCAGTTTCCGCAGTAAGGGATATCGCGGCTTCCTCGCGGTCGATCATACGCGTGGCTCCTCTTCGCGACTTTGCAACTCTGAGAAAGCATCGGCTTGTCGTGCAGGCCATGGGGCTGCTGAAGGCCGTGGAGGGCGCCGTGAAGCGCCTCATGGACCAGAAAAAACAAGGCGAATCCAGCACAAGTAAAGACTCAGCAAAAAAGGAGGTGCGGCGAGCTCATCGGAAGTCGTCACGGTGAACCCCGAAAGCTTTTGTGGAGCGACGTGCTCATGGGAATGTGACACTTGTTCCTGCATCGATGGAGAGGGTTCGCGGTACTTTTTTGCCATCCTCGCAGGTCGCCCCTCATACACCCAGGAGTTGGGTGTCGTTACTCGTCGATGCTGCACTTAGGCGTGACTTGCCATCCGCGGTGTATGACTACATCTGCTCCTGAATATCGGCCCTTGGGCTCCAGGGCTTTTCTACGGCGACCGTCCCCATAGCCCAAAACGGTTGCCCCTCGCAGTTGTCTACAACAGCTCTCACAGCACGTACTTTTAAGTAGGCCGCAGCCGCAGCTTTTCGGTGGAATGCGACCTGAGACGCTTGTTTCTGGTTGGCCCCTACAGAAGAGCAAGGAGAAGGCAGGCGGCATGTTCAATATGTTCAAAGGCAAGGACAAAAGTAAAGAGAAGCCCCGGGACGAGGCCCCGCCCCGTTCACCCTCCTCCACGCCTGCACCTCGCCCCCCTCCTTCCGTACCTGCACCCCCCATCTCGTCCCCAGTCCCTCAAAGCGCCCCTCCCCCGAGAGCCTCCCCACCCGCCTCCCCCAACCCCTCTGCCTCTCAGCTAGATCACCCTCTGGCTCTCTCAGTGACACCTCGGCCACCCCCTCCCCCGCCTCCCCAGGCATCTTCCAGCCTCCCCTGCGTCCCCTGCACACGTGGACCCTCCCAGTGAGATCAGGCGTCCACCCCTCCTTCGCATCCCCCTCCACCCACGGACCCTCCCAGCGAGAGCCGGCGTCCCCCACCCCCAACGCAGCCCCCTCCACCCCCTCCGCAGGCTAAGGCCCAGCCCACGCCGCCTATGGCGACATCCGAGGAGGCGACAGGTGGGCCTACAGCTTCTTCTGGTCCCCACCTTCCAGCGAGCCGGATGCCGGCACTGCGCCACGTCACGCGTTGCGGTTGTCCCTCTCTGTGACGCGCAGCTGTGCCCTCCAGCCCCCAGCCCGCCTTTGGGCCGTCCCGGAGGCCGCCGGTGTGACGAGAACTGTGGTGCTGTTGGACAGGCTGGGGTGGGTCTCTGCTCCCTCCCTCACCGACACCAGGCGAGGAGCCTGCTCCTGTTGCTGCACCGAGACCGTCCCCCCCGGCGCCAACCTCTGCGCCGCCGCCGCCAGCCCCCTCTGTGCCAGCTGCGGTGGAGCCAACACCGAACAGGAGGCTTGCTGGGAGCGTGATGGCTCTGCCTGGAGGGGACGGCGAGATGGCCGCCGCCATGGCCAACGTGGGCGCAGTGAACAACGCTCGGGAAGCCGCACTCCAGCAGCAGCAGGTGCATGCAGATGAGGCCCCAAGGGAGCCCACAGCCCAAGGGCCCCCGCAGGATGGGTGACAGTTGGGAGCGCCTCGTACAGTCGCGTCTGGGAATGACTGCTCGCGAATGATGTGCATACAACACCAGTGTCCGCCGTGACACATTTGGCTCCTTAAGGCATGCAACGCTGGTGTACCAACCTGCCTCCCTCGCCGCTCCCCTCCCCCGGAATGCGCAGCCTCCCTCATGTATGTAGTCGAAGCCCACTCCATGAATTTATGACGACCTTTGAGTTATGCAGCTTTTTCCAGAAGATGTTGACCTTGTGATGCATTATCTCTTCGCTCTTCTTTTGACGTCTTCCTTCGCCCACATTCCTTCCCTGTTGTGGAGCAAACTGCGGTGGCACCGGATTCTCACTGTGCTGAGATTGCTCCGTCCAGGGAATGGCGAGGGGGCGGGCTTGCGGTGTTCAGGAGCTGCAGAAGTTGCTCGAGGAGCAGCAGCAGCGGATGCAGGAGCAGCAGTGGAGGATGACAGAGATGGAGGACCAGCACCGACGTGGGCAGCGCATGCAGCAAGATATGGAGGAGCAGTACCGGCAGAATCAGCAGCTTCAGCAGGAGCTAGAGGAGCAGCGACGAGTTAATCGTGAGCAGGTGCCGCCCGCAGCTCCTCAGCTGCAATCTGCCCCCGAGATCCTGAGAACCCCAGATCACCCCCTCGAGATGCATTCCACTTGGCCCCTTGCTGTGGCCTCCTCGTCGCTCCCGTTATTGCCGGTCGACGTGGTACAGCTATCTTTCAAGCAGCAGCAGTGTTGTGGACAGCAGGCTCGTGCGGGGGGCCTTTTGCTCGGCCGATGCGCCAACCCTGAGCCTGTGGCAAGCGCGGCTAGGGCCCGGCGTGGAGAAAGTGAATGCAGCGCCCCGGCCATGACGCATCGTGAAGCCCGCCTCGAGGTTGCCTGAAGCGGAGGGCGTGAGCCGTATCGTAAGTGCCATCTGCGTCCGCGTCCATCCTCGGAAGTGGTTGGATGGAGGACGCCGGTACGCCTATGAAATGGTTTGTCACGTGTTCGGTTGCATGGATGCCTCCCTGGCAAACGCACGATCTACGGCTCAGATGGATGCCTCCCTGGCGAATGCACGATCTACGGCGCAGTTCATGTGTAATGAACACTGTTTTATACGAGATGGCAGGTCTTCACTTTGCATCATATTTAAGTTATCATAATCACGAATGCCATGGTGATCTAAGTCACCTGGTCATCTGAACTTTTGATCTGTACCGCTCAGAAAAGCGATTAGCTTCAATGAATACAGCAGAGCCGCGCAATTGGTATCTCAGAAGAATCTCGAGCTTACCAGCGGCTTTATTTATAGTAACCTTGTAAAATTGATACTCGAGTAGTAAGTTTTGAGGAGACTAATTGATCTATCGGGAGAATTTTTCACGTAATTCGATATCCACGTGGCAAAGCCTATGTTACTTAGGTATGTTGTACATTTCCCACTTGCATGTATGGATATATAAAAAAACCCTCCCGATAGGTCGATGCACCTTCTAGAAAAATAGTATTCCAGCACCCCACATTCACCTTTCTAATAGTAGCATGCCGTTAACCTAACTAAATAAGGATTCACTGTCATACTGTAATTCTGCGGTTGTCTGTACTGTTTATTTCTTTCAGTGCGGTATCTGCCGTAGAGATTAATGATGCTGACGAGTTTATATATTGATGTCTCCGAGAATAAAGTAAATGGGGGAATTACGCTGTACGATCTAGCTTTCGCCAATCGCCGCGCAAGTCTATTTCACATGTTTTTATATTTCTGTGTGTTTGAACATCAAAAGATTCATGTTTCGAATTCGATAGTCATAAAATATTTTCTATGGTAACTCATGTTTGTCCGCCCGAACGCTGCAAGGCGTCCATCATCTGTCATGGATACCCACGAAGCGATGACCGTTCCTGAAATTGAGGTTCTGGACGATCAGACGATGCAGATTGCGGCTTATGCAGAATGCTGCGAGAAAAGCGGACAAATCTGTGACAAAGCGGACTGCCCATGTTGTCCGGAAATGCGCTTCCGATTTCTGTGTCCGCTTGTGGCACGGAAATGGACAGAAGCGGTCCGCGCAAGTGACCAACCAGCGTACCGTGACCAATGTTGGTCGAAAGCGGACGCAAACGGAAATTATGAAATGGCCCCGAGCCGTACATGGACAATTTCGTGTGAAGTACCAAGGAAGGTGGACGGCGTCTGGCTGCCGCTTTGCACAGGAGGAGCAGTGGCGACAGCGGATGGCGGAGATCCCCGCGACCCCCATGAGCCCCCCCGCCCCGGGGGCATCATACGCGTACCCTCAGTACCACCAGGCGCCACCGTCCCCCGTACGGAGCGCTGAAATGCCTTACAGCCCAACGAGAGGTCCTGAGCAGGCCAAGCTGGAGTCGTCCATCAGTCAGACTCGGGACATCGCAGCGAAACTGCGGGAGGAACTCGCGCGCCGGGATGAGGTGCACCCCCACCCCCCTCTTCTACTAAGGCACGGCAGAAAGGGAACGCTGAGGTTCTGGGCATCCGTGTGTGCATGAAATGACGTCATCGGTGCTAGCAGGCCAAAGCGCAATACCGGCGTCCCTTCTCCATTCCCTTTGTGTACGCGATCTCTCGTCGTAGTCTCACCTTATCATCGGGTTGGGGAGGAGCACCGTTGGATTCAAGATGCACGAGCATTGTTGGATTCATCGCATTCAAAGATGGAACGGAACCGCCTGGTGAGCGCCGTTGGATTAAAGACGAGTACTGTTGGGTTCGACATGGAATTGAATGCCTTCGCACCATGGGTCGCCAACGGGGCAATTCTCGCACAATCGACAGGTGGCGCCTCTTTGTTCAGAATGGGTACTGGCGGCATGACTGGATGAGGAATGGCTGGGATCATGCTGTGGGATGAGGCGCAGGAGGTGATCGAGGTGAGGAAGCGGGAGCAAGAGGCCAGGGAAGCCGCGGAGAAGTACTCGAGGGATCTGGAAATGTCCCTGCGGGATGCGCAGAGTGCTCTGGGTGAGCCCGCTGCTCGCACCAGCGGGGAGCAGCACCGATGGGCCTTGGTTTCCAATTCCTGCTCACAGAACTGTGCTGATGATGCAGCATTTTATCTTCACACCTCCGTATTGTTTGCAAGATGAAGTGCTGGAATCGTTCCAAAGGCCATCTGAAACAGCTAAACACGCGAATTCGGGCCGTTCCCCTGCGCCAACCGCAAAGCAGAACTTGGCAGTCCGAGGCGCAGTATGTGTGCATCTGATATATGTACATATCGGATGAGGGGCGCATGCTGAATGATCTTATTCACATGTGTTTTAAGGTGGCGACAAGCAAGATTGCCCCGGAGTGTTCTTATGAACATCCCGCGAGTCTGCCGATGTGTTTCTGGAGGCTTGGAGCAGAGTCTGCAATGATGCTTCCCCCAAAATACATCTTCAAACGCGTGGGATCTCATCCATAAACATCATAGTCCGAGGTAGTTTTGCTCGTCACTTTTAGTGTGTGTAAATGGGATTTTGCAGCCGCGCGTCCTCCTTGAACATATGCGCACACAGCTGTTGAACTCTGTCAAGTCCCTCATTTCCAGCACTTCCCTTTAGGGTTTAGTTCCGTGAAATGCTGAAAAGGATGCACTCTGCTGTTCTTTCAAATAGTTGAAGAGTTATGTGCGCTTCTCCTGCGATGTATCATCTATAACACGAATGATTGTGCACATAGAAAACGCAGTTCCCCGTCATCCGGGCAATTCTATATGCAGGGTTCGTGCAGGCAGGGCTGTCTAAACGCAGTTCCCAATCATCCGGGCAATTCTATATGCAGGGTTCGTGCAAGCAGGGCTGTCTAAACGCAGTTCCCCATAATCCGAAAATTCTATATGCAGGGTTGGTGCAGGCAGGCGTCTAAACGCAGTAACCGGGCAATTCTATATCCAGGGTTCGCGGCAGGCAGGGCTGTCTAAACGCGAGTTCTCATCATCCGGCGGCAATTCTAGTATGCAGGGTTCGTGCAGGTAGGGCTGTTCAGCCTAGCCCCCATAATCCTGGTAATTCTATATGCAGGGGTTCGAGGCAGGTGCAGGGCTGCTCCAAACGCAGTTCCCAATCATCCGGGCACCTCATATCCAGGGTTCGTGCAGGCAGGCTGTCTAAACGCAGTTCCTCATCATCCGCGGCAATTTTTATAAGTGCAGGGTTCAGGCAGGCAGGGCTGCTCCAAACGCAGTTCCCCATAATCCGGCAATTCTATATGCAGGGGTTGGTGCAGGCAGGGCTGTCTAAAGTAGTTCCCAATCATCCGGGCAATTGGCATGCAGGGTTGCGCAGGCAGGGCTGCTCAAATGCAGTAATCCGGGCACCCTATATCCAGGCCCGTGGCAGGCAGGGCGGCTCAAACGCAGTTCCCCATCATCCGGGCAATTTATGCTGCTGCAGGCAGGGCTGTCTAAACGCAGTTCCCCATCATCCGGCAATTCTATATGCAGGGTTGGTGCAGGCAGGCTGCTCCTAAACGCAGTTCCCTGGCATCATCCAGGCAATTCTATATGCAGGGTTCGTGCAGGCAGGGCTGTTTAAACGCAGTTCCCCATCATCCGGGCAATTCTATATGCAGGGTTGGTGCAGGCAGGGCTGTCTAAACGCACCTTCCCTGTTGGAAAATGTCCCCTGTCGTGAGAAAATT
>LGRX02013762.1:18441-31176 GCA_001247695.2 Cymbomonas tetramitiformis
CCTGGAGGTGTAATCGAGGCTGCGAGGGGCGTCCCAGTCACCCACCTGGAGGGAGCCCTGGAGGTGTAATCGCGGCTGCGAGGGGTGTCCCAACCCCCATACCAGACATTGTTGCCTGCCGACTGATTCGTTGCCCTGCGCCACTGACAGCCACGCCCTGTCCTCACGGTGGTCGTGAGAAGAAGAGGATTTGATTGCAGTCGCGAGGAGGAGGATTGGATGCAGGTGAAGAAGCTGCAGGCAGAGAGCACTGCAACGCAGGAGCAGAAACAGCGTCTCGAAGAAACGGTCGGTATTCTTGAGGTGGGTGATCTGGCGGAGCGGTCTGCTGCCGCATCCAACGGTCGGTGTTCTTGAGGTGGGTGATCTGGCGGAGCGGTCTGCTGCCGCATCCAATGGTCGGTGTTCTTGAGGTGGGTGATCTGGCGGAGCGGTCTGCTGCCGCATCCAACGGTCGGTGTTCTTGAGGTGGGTGATCTGGCGGAGCGGTCTGCTGCTGCATCCGTGCATGCAGCTTCAGGAGCGGAGGGTGGTGTGTCCACCACGGGCGCCTTGATACAGCACTCCAACACGCCTGAGGGGCAGCCGACTGATGGTTTCATTGTTGTTCCCACACATGCGCAGTTGTGGGGCTGCATCCCTGCCGGATCGCAGCGTACAGGCCGTGAGACTGACTGTCCCTAGGTCTGCATGCAGCACATACACGGAGCAACATGGTTGTGCGGAGACGCATTCTCGGGGGAAGCCCTGAAGGATGACGGCGCCAGAGCTGGATTGCGGAGTGGCGCCGGGGTGGGAATGGCACCTGCAAATGCGGAAATCACATATACTAAGGCCAACGCTAAGCAATCTGTTAAAAACCCAAACTCTATACCCAAAAGGCGGAAATTATACTTGCACGCCGCCTCTATTTGACCGGCTGTGCGTGCCATACCATGGCCAGAGGCGGCCCGCCTTGCGCAGACTTCTGTTCCGGGTACCCATTGACCGAGCGAGGGTTGTGCTGTTTGGACTTGGCTTGTGCTGCGCGAGGTCTCTGGTACGATTGGTGGCGGAGCCTGCGGGGAGCGCAGGAAGAGAGGTCCCAAGCTGCGAAGGACCGCGTCACAGCGCACGCGGGAACGACAGCTCAGCAGGTGCAGATCTCCCGCCTGTCTCCTTCACAGAGATCCAAAGCCTTGAGCGTCCGGGCAGGCGCTCCCTCCTCCTCGGACCCGACGTCGTGAGGCTCGGACTCTTGTCAGGGCCCAGACGTCACGCCCGCGCGGGTCTTGAAAAGGGAGCGTTTGGAACAGCTTTGACCCTTTTCCCGAGGTGAGCCTGGCTTAGCCGCCCGATTGAGAAGTTGGGAATGGTCATGAATCGTATTGGCTTGCTTGGGAGCGGTCCTATGCCCAACACCGGTTTTGTATATGGAGATTAGGTCGGGCGCTAACTTGAACAGCCAATGACAGGAGCTCTATGACCGCATGAAGACGGCGCTCGAGGCGAAACAGTCAGAAGTGCAGCAGCTACAGGTAAGGCATGTTGCCATAGGTGCATGGCTGTATATGACCAGGTGGCGTCATCATGCAAAGTCGCATGTACGATTGTGACGTGTCGCTGCGGCACAAGCGCGAAGCCACAGCGGTCTGAGAGTTTACAATGAACAAGGCAACCAGGCTATAAATTGTTCAACAACTGAGTGGTCGCTTCTTTTTGCTTGCTCGAGACTGGAGGGACTTTGAGTCACACGGGTCTCTTCGGAAATTGAGAAATGAAGCATATCGCTGCAAACCAGTCGCAATCTGAACGATTCAACCACCCAGAGCCATCTCGCAAATGGTCATCTCGCAAAGAGCCATCTCGCAACGAGCCATCTCGCAAATGGTCTTCTCCGATTTTCACGACGGCGGACAGAATTTGGATGACTTAAGGAAGACGTCGCCATGAACTAATCGGACATGCTATGTTATGATATAAATCTGTAGCCATGTTTCCACTTTACCTGAAAGCTTTCATATTTGCTTAAGTGGGCGAGATGGCCTCAAAACGGTCCGTTCCCCCAAGTTGAGGCTGCCGCTGAGACGCTGCTTCATAGGCGCCTCTCATCAGAAGATTCTGAGGAGAATCGACCATATCCGGATGCGGGTTGCTTGTCGGTGCCGTGCAAGATGCGCCTGCGTGATTCTCACCTCGCGGCTCTGCGAAGACCACTGCGCCAGCCAAAGGTTTGGCTTGACGTCGGGCAGATGGACAAGTGATGATGATGTTGTCATCCCGCCCGCCGACCTGCTTCGCCTTTTGGCGCTGTGTCAGAATGTCGTAGCATATGGCGCATGCTTGCTGACGCCTGCAAATAAATGCTGACCACTGAGCGTTGTGCTCATCAGCGCTCGAATTTCTGCGGCGGGTGACTGCACGAGGAGGAGCCAGGAAGCTGCGACATGCAGCGTCTGGGCAAGCGCTAGATCCCGGCCTCCAAAATTGGGGCTGCGCTGCGGGCGGTGTGGGGCTGCAGTCGCGCATCCTCCAGCTGGAGCGGCAAGCAACCGCGCTTCGCGCTGACCTGGCAGGCAAAGCAGCGGAGCTGCGAGGCAAGGAGCGCTCCCTGCAGGCCTACGAGGACAACATAGGGCTGCAATTGGATGGGAGCTTGGGCGCTGGGCCTGCGCTGGGCGGTGGTAGCCAGAAGGACTACAGCGCGCTTGACGGCGGGGACAAAGGTAAACGCACTCCGCAACACAAATTGGTAAGAGCTGTGCTGGAATGAAGAAGTTGGGCGACAAGCACGGCAAGAAGTTGGGCAGCTCAGCAGCGTAGGCGACCACTATGCGGCCAGACAGCACAGGCGGGCCACTCAGGGCAGTGGGTGGCCAGACAGCACAGGCGGGCCACTCAGGGCAGTGGGTGGCCAGACAGCACAGGCGGGCCACTCAGGGCAGTGGGTGGCCAGACAGCACAGGCGGGCCACTCAGGGCAGTGGGTGGCCAGACAGCATTCTACATCTTTGTGGCGAGTGACTTTTCTTAAAGGCAACTCCTGGACGCGGATCACGTCACTTGACTGAGATACTTTCAACGCATCGTTGCTGCTGTTTCTGCGTCGGAACAGGCATAGTGTAGATTCACTTCTTCGGGATCGGCCATGCCACTTGGTATCTGAATGTGTGGTATATTGGCTTGGAGCTTCAGGTCCTCTCGCGCAGCTGCGTACTTTAATGGGGGAGGCGTATCTTTTGAAAATGGCCATCAACAAGCAGAGTGCAGGCGACAGAAAAGACCCATTGTCGAAGGCAAGGATCTCTTGCCTCACCAATCACTGTTGGGATTCTGAAATGTTTTGCAAAACTTCCTTGGGGAAAGTGTGACTAAATAAGCTGTTCTGAATTTTTGACACTGTGATTTTGTCCAGGAGGTCAGCACAGCGCTGGATGCTTGGATCATGGCATCACATACCTTGAAAAAAGCATGCCAAAATAAGGGTTTATAGAATTTGTCCATGGGTTGAACTGATTCAATCATGTTTGCTAGTTCTGTCGCGAGGATCGGCGAGGCGAACATGTTTCGCTGTTCGTTTATACTGCCGCGATCCGTGGTAAACAGAGTGTATCACCGCTTGGCCAATAAGATAATAAGAGGCATGCAGAGATGCAAGGAATGGCCCTTGATGTTCCTACTTGCTGTGGCATCCTATGCTTTAGAATCGAGAACGATGCAAGTAGACGCAATGGATGCCTCCCACGGCATCTAATACTCAGCACTGAATATCATTTATCAACAATTGAATTTAATCCTTGTTGAGTAAAGCCGCGTTCCCTGCTCATCATCATTCGTTATTAATATTCTGCATACCTGTCATGCACTGTCACTTTATCTGACGGATGGTATGCTTTAAAATCTGAGTTATTTTATCACTCGGTATAACCTGTCACTTGCAGGTGATTTCAGCCAAACAATTGAAGCATGTTGGCTCGGTATTCTAAACAGTGCCATACCAGGGAGGATGATATCATGATCCAAGCATGTGTCGGCTGCCGCTGCCACCGACTCGCACTTGCTTCGGCCGGAGCTGGGAGGGCAGCATCTCTGCTTGGGGTGTGCAGGATGCCAATCTGATTCCCGTGATACTTTATAGGCCAGTGGTGCTGTGGCATCAGCACAGCACGTGGCTGATGGTGGTGGTCACAACTGCACACCGTATATGATTGAGGAGACACTCAAGCAGGTAATGTGTAATGGGTCTGGACTCAAGTCAATTGGAAAAATCAACATTTATCATGAACTCGGCACTGCGGCTGATCACTTTGCTAGTGGCTGAGTTTACACGCACACTCAAGGTCTTGGACACACGATGCGTCATATTTCCCAGGTGGGTGTCCAGAGAAGCTGCAGGTCGCGGTTACATTTGTTTCGGAGAGACCGCTTAAGCAGAATCATGCAGTAGGAATTACTGTAGTTAGTTTTTAACTCAGCAGAGATTGTTGTTCACTTAGCATTCTTGGGATTGCACTGCCAGCAACGACGGGCTTCCCTTGCATTACCAAAGTTAGTAAAGATCAGCGCGGATAAATCGGTTTGGTTCGTTGCGCGCACTAGTGTCGTTCGGTTTGATGCCAGTGCCGTTGCCATTGTGATGTTGCTGCGCAGGCTGTCGACGATATCATCCACTCACCAGCTGCGGGCTGTGGCATCGGGTCGTTGTGGTAAGAATGCGCACCGTGCTTACATAATTGCTTTTAATTCGAAAATCGGCCAAAACAAGGTAATTGGAAAATACTGTTTCGGGACGAAATGAATTAAACGTTTAAAGTGTTAAATTTATCCTTTGTTGACATTTTGAGGGAAATAACCATTCAATTGAATACGTTGCTGTTTGTTATTTGTCGATACCACACATCCAGTCCACGCGGATTAATATCTACAACTTGTTTGTTTTATGTACGGTCGTTTGATTACCGTTTAATCGTGCTCCAATCTGTCACACTTTGTGAGAGGAAGCATGGCATCAATGAGTGCATACGCCCTAAAAGGTCGTCCAGCTCCTCTGTGACCGGCCTTGCGCAGCGCTTTGTCAACCAGTGCCGCAAGGTTTTCCAAAACGGGCCGTCTCCTCACAGTGCTTGGGCGCTTCACAGCAGGGTCAGGGTTGCTTGCACTCAAGGCTACTCCACAAGAAATGCCGAAACTCGGCGACGTCGACTGCCTGCGCTTGTCGAGTTTGTGACGCTTGGCTACGATTTCTCCGAGTGTGACTTTGCCACATAGACAATCTGCCACGCATTTTTGCATATAAGACATGGAGGCTCAGCCTGACTCGTGTCGATATCCATGTGGTGCACGAGACCATCATCGTCGGATATGGCGGCAGTCGTTAACTTAGGAAGCTGGAAGAAAATGGGCTTTGGTCGGCTGCCCTGTGCTGGCAGGGGATTATTTAATCGTTTGTTATTGCTTGTTGCGTGTTGCTTGCGTTGACACCGACGCGCGATTTGCAGGCCATTATTCAAATCTTGTTGTTTTTTCTTTATTGGGCTGACAAGGTGTATTAATTAATTGATTAATTTCTCTGTTTGTTTTCGCTGGACAACCTGGGCGGTCCGAATTGATTGATTTCTTTGTTTCTTTTACATCGTTTTTTGTCGAAAGTACTGAATTAATATTAAAAGCAATAATGTAAGCACGGTACCGTGAAAGAGAGACAGAGAGAGAGAGCGGGCGCGCGCACGCGCGAGACAGCGAGACATATAGCAACATATAGAGGTATCGAGACCGAGATATAGACCATCAAGGCACGGTATCGATATCTCCCCGATATCTGATATATCGGTGATAATATCGGTATCAGTCGACAACCTTTTTACGACATATCAGACTATTGATATCTGTCGACAACTTTCGGGCCGTTATCAATATCTATTGACAACTTATTTGGCGTAGATATCAATATTAGTTGACAACTTTTGACCAGGTATCAATATCTGTCGACATGATTGTGACGACGCGCACATTTGTGATATCGATATCGGAAAGGACGAATGCAGTGCGGACTTGCGGACTGTACACACGCGATCCGGCAAATTGAGTTTGAGGGATTTTGATTGGGAAAAGTCTTTTTGGGGAAAAGTTTTAGGACCATTTGGGAAGAATTTTAACATTGGCCCTTTTTGGGGAAAATTATGACATTGACGCATGCGTGACGCACGCGACGTATACTGACGCGCATGAGTGTGTGGCACACACCGCACACTTGAAAATTCAAGTATAAATCTGATTGCCCTCTCTGTGACAGTGACACTCTCAGTCCTCATTACATTTTGCCATGGGTATAAATCGTACAATATACAAAATACCATATCTATCTATAAACATTTTATGATTCCGGGAAGATAGCTTCCAGGTCATGTTAGCGTGTGGTCTGGAGGACCAATAACCAAAAGTCTTGCGGGAATCCTTTTTCCAGCCAATAATCTGGCCGCGATGCAGTGAATATACCAAAGGTTTATATTCACCAAAATATTTGTTGGTGAAATTTGAATTTTATATTTTCCATTCGCACATCCGTGTTATGATGACGTGTCTAGCCTCCGCGTCACGTGCTCGCGTTGAAGAAACCATAATCCGCTCACACGTTTTCGCTCAGACCTCTACCTCACGCTGCTGAACAGTGACTTACGGGACCGCAAGTCGCTGTCCTGCGGCGTGAGGTAGAGGTCTGAGGGATAGTTCGCAAGCATTGCAACGTTGCATACTGATTATCAGGAGTGTTAGGAATAACGTATTTTTTGCGCGCGCGGGATCCGTGCATCTGAGATCTGGGAGGCCGCGCAAGGGTGGGGCTCATTCGGGTCAGCCGCTCGACATACGCACCGCATAAAGGCATCATGCATACTGTCGCGAACCCGTGCACAGCGTGGGATCTAAGAATCCACTCGTGGTCAGCGAGCACAAATGCAGTTCCCACTGCACTGCCCGAACTCTTTATAGCCATGCGAACTCTGACCAACCTCAATGTAGCACTGCAACTCTGCCAGATGCACTTGTAGAAATTTTAAAGTTTTTAGCACACCATATATGTCTCATGGGTATATCTTCGTTCAGAATAAAAATAAACGTGTAATTCGAACTAAGGGTCGCAGTTCGAAACGTTCCTCATGCGCATCGCGACTTCCAATAACTTGATAACTCTTTAGAACTGATAATTCAACAGGCTCTAGATCGATATCGCACAGCAACGCTGATGTAAACACATTGACACCTGCGGGTTGGCATGTCAGGACAACAAGCAGGTTCAAGCAAGAGGGAAATACACATCGTAAAAACCGCTCTTAATAATTCCGTGTCCAGGCTCTAGCTAGCCTCCTCTGAATCTGTAACCAGTGGATATCCATGTCTGTGAATACAAATCTGTCATGTTGGAGGACCCAGGCAACGCGCCTGGGTCCCCACTCTCAAGTGAGTAACCTACTTCTGTGTATTAGCGCTGCGCGCTTGCCCTGCAAATACCGTAATACAGTCTGCTATATGTCTTCCTATTATCTCGAGGAAAGAATGCAGTCTACCGTTCCGAGAGAGAAATTGAAAAAACACTACTGCCTCAACTGCCCCTACGCTCTACTTTATCTAGCGATAGTCTCCGCGCACCGCGCCCTATCCATATCGATCGAGTCCACCTGTAGTGACTGCCTCGTAGTATGTCATATCTCTCTGGCCAGCTGCCTCCTGCAACCTCTGTGTCACCAGTAGTCCTCGATCACGTCCATATCACCCCAGATATGGGTCATATCTGGGTCGCCAGCTGTCCTCGGTCACCAACTCCACGATCACCAGCTTGGCCACCACCTCGACTGTCGCGATCGCGACCACCAGCACGACTGTCACGTGTTCGTCACCAGGACCGCTGTCCCAAGGGTCATAACCCGGCTATCGGACCACGATCAGCCGCGGTTTGTGACAATACGTAGCACAAACATACCACGCATATCATACATGCGTGCATATATATGTGACATATTTTGAGCATCTGACAGCGCGCTGTCAGCCCTAGCACAAACGCGGATGTCAACCGCATCCGCGTTTCCGCTAGGATTTCTTTCGATCCCACATCCGCGCGCTCGCTTGCAAGCGTGCATGCGCAGCGGATGAGGGAAGCGTTTGCCAAAATATTATTTGACATGTGTTATATTTCAATATTAAATAGTACATACTGAACGGCCAACTACAAATCTCGCTAAGGGCTGGCGCGTTCATGTGGGTGTAGCGAGCGGGATTCAAGATTTTCGTGACTTCCAAAAGTAGCGAAAGGGGTTATCATTCTCCACGGTGGGGATACCCACTGACTCAGTAGAAATGTGCGATAATATTATATAGGAATACGTTACTTAGATGAACACTTCATCTTAGAAATCTTCGCTTGGATGTACAGGGTCTCACTGCGAGAGAGAGAGAGAGAGAGAGAGAGAGCGTTCCGCGTTAAGTCGAAATCACATACTTCCTCCCAATCCTTCGAACAGTCACTTTCTTTTCTTAAGCGTTTACACAGGCAACTGAGTCATCCTAGCAAGCGACACTCGTTGATTTTTCATAAGATTCGGATACTTCACGTTTGAAAGGGGTCCATGGGGCCAATCGAGAGCAAAATATATATATAAAAAAGGATTTGTGGTACCCAAATCTACTAAAGTTGCAAACTATACTGAATATATATACATGGTATTTAGGATATCATTATAGAGAGGGGTGCAAGGGCACGTGCTGCTCCCCGAGGTGAAAAGTTGGGGGCCAACATCCAACCGAAAGTGCCGAAAACTATTTTAGGTGAAAATTTAGGATGGCCGGAAAGATGCAGATTTACCAAAGTGGAGATTTGCCCTGGGGGAACAATAGGGAAAATCCAACTGAAAAAATCGAGATGAGCGACAAAAAGTCCCAAATAAAGTTTTCAACTTTAGTACATTTGGGTCCCGCAAATCATTAAAAAAAAACATGTTTTGCTCTCGATTGGCCCCATGGACCCCTTTCAAACGTAAAGTATCCAACTTTTATGGAAACTCGACGAATGCGGGAATTCCCGTATTGTATGTTCCATGCGTTCTATATGGAACTTCTCGTTCCCGTTCCCGGTCCCGGTCCCCCCCTTGAGCTATGAGAAAAAGTAAGTTTTTTTTTGAAAGTTCCCTGGAGTTCCCGCTTTGTATGTTCCATGTGTTGTTGTGTTCTATATGGAACTTCCGTTCCCGTTCCCGGTATCCCCCCGCTCTATGTGAAACGAAACCTGAGTTGAGTTATTTTACCAACTTGAGTTATCCTAGGGGAAACGAATATATGTTACACGCCAATCCCGCGGCGCGATTAATCGCGCCCCGTTCACGCCAATCCCGCCCGGCGTGATTGGCGTTGTGAAAAATGTCACGCCAATCGCGCCCCATAGAGCCTACAAATTGTAAGGTATATCCTTCAACCATGTTCGTCAAAGAAAACGTAGAAAACCATACTTCTCTGACATTTGGCGCGATTGGCGTGGGGCGTGATTGGCGTGTAACATATATACATTTTTAGATATTTTTAATCAAAAAAATATTGATGACATGCATACTTGCGTGGGAGTTCCTAGGAGGACAGAAGGTCCTAGGAGGAATTCCCGTCGGGAATTCCTGTATTCCCGATCGAGAAAATATCCCCTCGACATTGGCCATCTCTCCCGCGAGCTCCCACCACACTCTATGAGCCGGCAACTGCTTCCACACCGCCCCTGGGGCACAGTACCGATGCGGCGCTTGTGGGTACACCCACTACCGATCACACCGTCTCCGATGGCGGGGTAACCACCGCTGACACTTCCACCTCTCTGCTCTCTCAGCTTTGCTCCCGAGGCCACCGCTATTGTACCGCCTACACCTGGTGCCTCTGACAACATCCCAACTCTCCCGGACTATACATCATACCCGCCCGGGCTTGAGAGCAGGGCCTACATCTTCCAATTTCTTTTACGGCCCGCACTTGGAATTTCTTCAGGCCCGCTTTCGGCCAACACGGTCATCCTCCAAAATTGGCCCCTATGGAGCGGTTTGTACCGTATACGGTACAACCACTTCAAACTCTAAGCTTGTATTCATTTCTCAGCCCGATAGCACTTGTCGGAATCGGCCATACAAGCTTCGCACCCCCATTGCAATAGGCATATCTAATACTCAACAATCTATTCTACACATATACTTAGTATATATCTCTCACCCAAGGGCAATTTCGTTGTAATAAAATCCCCAAAGTTGCTTATTTCTAGGCATGGAATTTGGATCAAAAGTATCTTAAAGTGTGCAAAATCGCGGTGTAGATGCCATTCATCGACAAGGATTTGTTGGTTTAGTGACCACTATCATATAAAATGACCATGCACCTCATATGGGCAATACTTACTTTCCCAACGTTCGATTTCCCCCGAAAACACACAATATGGCCTTAAGTATGGAAAACATTTGACAAATGATGTTTTTTCATTGTTTTTTTGGTATTTTTTTAACCTTATTGCTTGAATATTTCGATGTATTGGTGCGTTTAACCACAGCCACCAATACCAATTTCAAGGCATTAGTAAAGGCGATTGTTTTATGGTCGTGGGGCAACCTAATACTCGATTACGCGGTTGCGACAACTGATTTTTGACACTTTTGATTCCTGGAAAACGTGTTTTTTGGCTTGTATATTACCGATATATCGTTGTATATATCATGCGATAATGTGTTTTGTAGATCAAAATCACTGTATAGGAGTTATGGAACATGTAACAATTCACCCACACTTACCAAGATACCATATACTGTGAAAACGGCACATTTGTGAAACTGATGCTTTTGGCAAAAAATTCCATCCGCTCCATAGGGGTTAATTTCAAGTATGGCAATATCATAAAAATCGAACATTCTCGCATAGATTCTGCGATTTTCACAATTTGCCTACGGCCCGCAGCCCGCCCCAATCCTGGCCCGCTTGCGGCCCGGCGTGGCACTCTACGCGTCTACGGCCCCGGGCCGGCCCGCCACGGTAAGATATATGCTGGAACAGTCACACCGCTCGCTTTGTGACTCTTCCTATAGTAGTGTGTATGACTGTCACCCGAACCCGAACCCTAACTGTTTATGCCCGTTATATCGGGTTAACTTATCAACTTTATTACATTCTGAGAAAACTTATCACTGAGTGAATATATCCCGAGTCCTAGGGGTATATCCAACAGGTTTGGCCCCACTCACTCTTTATTTAGACACTGCGTAGTTTGGCCATGTCAGGCTAAACACCGGCGCTTGAGATGGGGTGAGGGGCTCCACTAGAGGCGCGGCGGAGCGGTATGGCCTAGTTGCATGACTGTTTGATTGGACTTACGGAGAGCTCGGGCTCGTGGCTGCTTGATTTTCCCGTACTACGCGTTGGTAGACGTTGGGATTTTGGTCGGATCCAACACCAAGTTCCTTGGCCGCGTTGTTAGATCCACATGCACGTTTGGGGAAACTTTTACGCCGCAGCTTTCCTTCTTTTCCTCGACAACCGCCTTACGACTTTTGGCCGCCGCTCCTTCCGTTCCTCGCCGCATTTACCCTCACTTCGTCTCTATAGTCTTCTGCATCATGGTTGCGACTAGATTGACCTCAAGTATGGCGTCACGCCGGCGCTCGCTAGCTACAATTTTCGACTCCGCTGCCGCACGTAATTCCGTCACGCCGGCTACGCCGGCGCCCGCTGGTGCGCCAGCTGCGAACTCCGCCCAAGCCGTTTTCTTGGCGGGTGTTCGCTCGCTCACGCGTGAGCGCTTCGACGAGAGCGTGGCGAAGCACGTCATCCGGAAATGCTTTCCCGACAAGCATGACCGATTTACGGGTACGGAGTCGAACGCCCAGGTGCTCCTCTCCAAGCTGGTGCCTGCTCTCCAGGAGGCATTCGAGGCCGAGGACGCGCTGTTTGCCCCTATGTTCGACTTGGAGGACTCCACGTTGGCCGTGCGACCAGAGGCCAACAAGCTCCTCTTCTCAACTCTCGAGCTCATCGTGGCTCCCGCCTCTCCAGCGGGTGACTGGCTCGAGGCATCTGCGACCTTGCACCCTCTCTGGACGGCAAGCGGGCCCTGCTGGAGCTCGCAAGGCGTCTGCAGGACTCCGGTGCACCCTTCCAGGGGACATCGGACCTCCTTGGCGTCCGTTTTAAGGCCCACGCCGACCCGTCCGAGTCCATCACGGACTTCAACGCGGCCTTACGGTCCGCCAAGAGGCGCAACACCCTCGACGATGACGAGGTGAAGGAGCTCTTCCTCGCCGCGCTGGACCCTGCTTTCTACGCGCCGGTGGTGTCGAGGCTCTTCACCCCCCAGCAGCGAGCGGCCGTGGACCTTCTTACCATTCAACAATGGGTCCTCGAGTGCTACGCCCGACACGTGGCAGCCGGTACGCACACTGCCTCGTTCACCTTGTCCGCGGCAGCCGTGGCCACTGACGGCGACACCTCGCAGCTGTCCGACCTCACGGCCATCATCCTCGACGTGAAGCGGCAGCTGAAGGTCCTCACGGACAAGGTCAACGGGCGGGGTTTTACCCCGCGGGGGGACAAGAACAAGATCGGCAACGGGGGAGGCGGCTCCGGTGTTCGTTTTGCGGCAGGTGACCTCCCGACGGGGGGAAACTGGCCGCAGTCGCAGGTGAGGAAGCGCGTTACTTTCCACAAAGGCAGCGGCGACTTCATTCCATTCTGCCAAAATTCAACGTGCAAGAAG
>LGRX02013763.1:0-26141 GCA_001247695.2 Cymbomonas tetramitiformis
AAGATCATCCAAGATCCAACCGTTTACACACCATTGGGACTTAGCACACCAAGACACCTTCAACAACACTGCCAACGATTGTTTGAAAAGCCCCGATCCCCTCGCTGATCTGATTACACATTACACGCAGTACACACACTAAACCGAAATGCCCGACAGTTTAGTATCCCTTGTAGAAGCTAGCTATGGCTCCGACGAGGAGGAGGAGCCTGAGGAGTTAATTGTGTTGGAGGAACGTGCCGCTTGAAAGCAGAGCCAGCCGGTAGTTAATGTTTTCAATAAATTTAAGCGCAGCCGCAATGAAAATCGAATGCCGGAGTCGGAACTTTCTTAGCTCGAGTAATCTAGCCAAGGGGAACGAATCTCTCAACATGAATACCCGTATACTGCCCCCAGGGTGCCCCCAAGCCCCCAAATGATCGATGGTCGCTTTCTTATTGCCAATTTTCTTAATACTGTGAATGTTTTGCCTGTAGATTATACTCCTTTGTATGTATGCAAAATCTGAGATTTCGTGAGAAATTCTCGAAAAATCTGCGCGAAATTTAGGTGAAAATGAGAAATATAGGTAAAAAGATATAGGTAATTTTCCGCGAAATCTGTGGAATTGCGTAAAGTTGACAGGTGCGTCCTCCCAAATCGGAATAGTATGCGTTTAGTGCATAAACCATACCACTTAATGTACCACGTTCGACCTATCTACAGGCATGAAACATGCTGCTGGCTGGGAGTGATCGCGATAATATCAACATATACAGCTACTTTCGGGCTTTCTTCGTGAACGAATGTGTGGGTGAAGATGGAAAGGTGATCCTGAAACAAAAATGGTGTGACGAAGCCACCGGGTATGTGAGTGCTTACCGAATAAAGATAGTCAGTCAGTGGATAGCGCATAAAGTGCTGTACTTAATGCACTATGTTCCAACTAATTGCGTATCAAACATGGTGGCGGTATGCAGGCACGGCCGCATTACAAACATTCTGCGGGGGGAGATCGCGTACATCTTATTGAGAGTCAACTGGCTGGCAAAGCCAACCAAACAACAAATCAAGGCCTACCGTCAGAGGAACTCGATTCTCGGGCCGGACGATGTGACTAAGACGGTGTACACCTTCAACCCGCACCGTGACCCAGCGGCTTTCGAGAAGAAAACCGAGCCTTTCATCTTATTAGCGCCAACAAAGTTGAACAGCAGGTCGTCGTTATACCACGTCCGTGCATGGAGACCGCGGTCATTCTTGACCCCACGACTGACTTTTTTGAATGCCTAAAGCCATCACTTGACTCTGACGACAACTAGGATGACAACGAGGACTGAACTGATGTTTCGATCGACGGGATTCTAGGCCGTGGACGGTCCCTCGGCATATTGCGTTGTGTGATTTCGTGGAACACACAGCATGTGCAGTGGTTGCGTACTTTACGCGCATATACCGCTGTAGTACACGTTTAACATGTTGATCAATATATGGTTACAGTGTACAGTAGGCCCGTTCATAAGCAACAGTCATTTTCGACCCAGCGGCTGCAAAATAAGCAATTTGCTTATGTATACACCCCTGCTAAATATGAAGGGCACTAGAAATGCAGCGCTGATTGCTTAATACACTGGTGCTTAAAAACGGGCCCGCACTGTAACACATTAACGTGTGATTATTATAGTGTACTAACGAGCATACTAACGACATGCTAACGTAGCACATTCCCAAAGCAATTTAGCCCCAATATCAGCTTCTTCAAACAGCGTCATGCCCCCTTAACCAGTGCCCAGTTCGCCATCCAATCACCTTAGAACATCATTGAAGTGCATTTGGACCCCATCCATGACACACTACGCACCACACCACGAGTCCACCAACTCCCACACTTAAGGAGACTGGGAGTTAGTATGCCGTTAACATACTAACGTGTAATTGTCATAGTGTACTAACAACGTGCTAACGACATGCTAACGTAGCACATTCCCAAAGCAATTTAGCTCCAATACCAGCTTCTTCAAATCGGGTCATACTTCCTTAACCAGTGCCCATTTCACCATCCAATCACCTTAGAACATCATTGAAGTGAATCTGGACCCCATCCATGACCCACTATGCACCCACCACGAGTCCACCAACTCCCACATTCTATCATACTAACTCACATTGTGTACTCACGCATCGCGTTAGTATGCTGTTAGTACGCTTTCTAAAAGTACGCGGCGTTAGTATGCCGTTAAGGCACGATAACACACCGTTAGTGCACATACTAACGTTTTCTAAAATGGTAGGGGAGTACAAGGACATAATGTCAAGGTATTGTTTACGCGAGGGCAGATTTACACAAAACTTCCGACTTTCTGGATCGCGAGCTATAATCGTTTTAAGTTTCGGCTTAAGTATGGTTAAGCATGGGTGGAAAATGAATGGAATCGACCACAACTTTTCTAAAACGTGGTCAATTTGATCCCTGAAGTGTACAATACGTTTATGATGGTTTAAGGAAACCGTTTATCGCATAAAAATGTTTTCGGAACTTTTGTGTAAATCCACCTTCGCGTAAATAATACCTTGATGTCCTTCGCGGCTTTAAGGGCATACGAGTGACGCGTGTACTCCTCCCTCTGCTGCCTGCCATCGTTGTACGAGGACCTTCTACCGGAGCCAAAGCTGTAAGACGTTGCATCGTCGGGTCATCATCGCCTCCCCCCACCGCCGCCGCCGCGACGTGTGTGATCCTCAAGATCTCGTGAAGGGTCGGCGGCGTTCGTTAGGGTTACCATAGGCTCACCGGGCGGCCCATCCCCCCCTTAGTTCCCACATGGGTGCACCGGGTCCTCCCTGGTCGGCATCGTCGTCACCGCCCCCGCCGTCGCCGCCGCCACCTCCGCTTGAAAGTGCTGATGGTGGCTTCGGGTTTACCGAGGGGAAGTGGTCGATTGAACCCGGCCAAACTCCTCGTGTGCAATATATACACAAAGGCACGAGTTGGGTGGTGACGGACAAGTTCGAAAGAGTCATCACTTCGCAACTCCATATGGCTACAGGAGGTTGCGGGCTACGAGCACATCTCGAACATGGGATGTTGTTGGTGGCGTGGTGCTGGACGCGACCTCGTTGTGCACGTTGTGGATCACTGCCTTTCCCAGGTGAGGTGGTGACGAGAGTTGGGAGGTTGGTGCGTCAGGGATTGGTGGCCCCCTCCGTCCCTGACGCTTGTCATGATCCCGGTACTTTATTTCTCGCCACATCGAAGAACATGCGCTCTGCTTCGAGGTTGTCTGCGTGGCCACCTAGCTGTAGTTCCTCCACACGTGCCCGGATGGCAACAGCAGTCGGCGCACTGATGGATCTCCAATCCACCTTGGGCAGGCGGTCGCGAACGCTCGTGGGGGGAGCAGGGGAGAAGTCCTCCCCTGGGGACTCTCGACCGCACTTTCGGAAATCTTCTAGGCCCCATTTCGGCCAGCTCGGCCAACCATCAAAAAATGCCCGCCGCAGGCGCGGATGTTTTCGCTTAAGTATGTATGGTAAAATACTGAAAATCGTCCAAAAAAGTATGTATCCGAGGTTTTATGTGGTTATGAGTCTCGGCCCCACCCTGAAAAAAAGTTCGGCCCCACATCGGCCCCACCCCATGTTTAGAGAGGTCTCTCGGTCAGGGCCCGGTCAATTGCGACAGGACTTCTACCCTGGGGGGGAGATGGACGCGTGGAGGCGTTCTCTTCGAAGGATCTTGGTACAAAATCTCGTCGTTTTTGTACGCGATATCGTGGTCAAAAAGTTTCGTTTTCTTTTTGCATGAAAACCCCCAAAACACGAAAAAAAAACTATGCAAAAAATTGACTACGATATCGTGGACAAAAATGACGAGGTTATGTCGTGTCACCCCTCTTCGAGCGTCACGCCTTTGTGATGCCGTACGTCAACTGTCGTGGCTGACGAGGACACCACCAGAGCTTCCTGTTCCGCTTTACGTGCGTCACTTGTGACGGTCGTGCAACTCACAGGGGTCGTGGGCGGTCGCTCTGGCTCCTCCATCATGCATCCATCAACAGCTTCGAGTGCAGCTTGCACTACTGAGCGGCTCTCCACTACTTGTTGCTCGAGCGCTCGCTGGTCTTGCGCTACTTCGTGGTCAAGTTGGTGGCGTTGCTCTTCCACGACGCGCTGTAGCTCTCGAAGTTGTTAATCACGACGGGCAGCTTCCTCCGCTTGCAATGCTAGCGCATGCGCATACTGTTGTGAGATAACATTCGTTGCTTACTGCATTGGTACCATTTGCTCGTTGGCGGACTCGAGCGCGGCTCGTTGAGCTTCTTGGCGAACCTCATGTCTGTGAGGAGCTCCTGCTGCATCCAAGCCGGTTCCTCCGTGGCTTTGTGCATGTCCATGTCAAGGTATGGTTTGCCGGAGGTCAACATTAGCATAAAAATTTGCAGATCTAGATCTCGAGATATATGTGTTTTTAGTTGGTGCTTAAGTATGGGTAAGTATGGGAGATCGCGGAACGGTATCGACCATAACTTCTTCATGCCTTAACCACTTGACTCCCCGAAGCGCATAATATGTTTAGATAGGTTCAGCCAACCTATTTATCAAATAAAAAAAATTCAAATTTTTATGCTAATGTTGACCTCCGGCAAACCATACCTTGATGTCTTCTAGCGCGACTCGTTTGGATTCCTCCTGCAACTCTCGTAGTTGCTGCTCGTATCGCTTGGCTTGAGCTTGGCGTCCGTCGCCGTTGGCGTCCACTCTTTCTACGAGAGCTCGTAGACGAAGAGATGTGGGAGGTGTCGGAGGAGAGTGACTCGGTAGAAGATGTTTGAGACGATGAAGATATGGACTTCTCCTCGCTGGAAGTGTATGGAGAATCATACATTGTTTTACCTTCGCCGCCGCGACGTCGAGCCTCGGCGAGTTTGCGTTTGGCTACTTTCCGCTGCTTCCGCACCTGCTTCGCCGCCTCCTTCTGATGAGCTAACTACATCAAAGCCTGAACACGTACTGCACGTTCTCGCTGTGTGGGTCGTGGGACAGCTGGAGCTTTTGAGCGGGACGGAGGCGGAGCAGAGATAGGTACCACATCTTCCTCATCGGTCGCGAGGTCATCTCCAGACGATATGGCGTCATAAGGGTTGCGGCTAGGCACAGATTGTACTCCCTGTTGCGGGGTGTCAGCTTCCAAAATGGTTGTGCGCCTCAATGTCCTTATCACCTCGCTCGATGCTCACTCCCAACCGCACGAGCTATGCCGGTCGGTTGGCTGGGATGATCGTGACCAGTGCTGGCCGTGCAGAGCGGAGGTGATGATAATGGTGGCCCGCTGAGGCGACATGAGATAGAAGCAGTCCACGTGATGGGATCACTCGATAGTCGATACTCTCCACTTTTCGTTCTCAGCTGCACCTCCCATGTGATCGCATCAATGGTATCGTCTTCCTTACCGCACAGTCGGCGAAGATGTCTACGCGAAGTCGCCCATTGTCTCGGGGTCACGTCAGGCATGTCCGTCAGTGATGACCACTCGTGGAGGGCTTTACGCTTCACATGTTGTTTACGCTGTTCTACAAAGGTTGTGCACTTGAATGCAAAGTCCACAATAGCCCTCCACGCTTTCATACACTCCTTCGCGTAGAACTCAGACCGAGCGGTGTTGCACGTCGTGATTTCGAGGGTAATCTCCTTTACACGACGTGCTTCCTCTCGCAAGGCGCTCAAGAGCCGGAATGCAAGACGCGAATTTGCGTGTCCGACATAATCGTGCTTATCGCTTCGGGCTTGCTTTTTGCGTGGAGCTCGCTCGTGCCATGCTGTAAAGGAGGTGTACATGCATGCGAGGCGGGCACGTATGCGCCATGCTGTAAGGGCTGATGAAGCACGCTCACTGAGCACTCGTGCTATCCAAGTACTCCACCAACTACGCAGCGCGCATACGGCTAAGATGTCCACTGCCACAGCTTGGCGTGCCAGCCTGACACTCCACTCGTTTGTGCCTGTCAAACTTCGTTCGCCACTTTGAGGCACGCTTTTACGCCTAGGCGTAAATATGTTGCACTCAGGGCTCAAGTTCCCAACGTGATGCTCTGCTACTAGTGGCAGATGGTCAACTACAGCTTCATTATCGAGGAGGTGATATCAAATTATGAGAGGTAGCTATAGCGACCGTGTTGAGCTCCTCGAGAGCTGGTTGGTCAAGTTGTACACCTGAGGCAGTTGTACCCCCTGCACGCTGCTGCGGTGTGGAATACCGCTCGAACATGCGGACAGCAGTGGACACTAGGCCAGGTGAGTCATGCGACCCGTTGGGGAAGTTCCTGGGCGTGGCAGGCAACAATGCTTGGGTACGACGTTCCTCTTGAGGCAGAGGCGCGCTTGCCACAAGCGCGTACTCCCCTTCCAGAGAGCGTTATCGCCCCAACTGCCTCGCCGCGCCTGGGTTCTCCCCCAGAACGTGGAACAAAGTACGGAGTGGGCCCCAAAGCCCCAAGCCCGTCCAACACCCGGGGCTCAAACTCGTGAGCCAAGCCTGAGAGCCTAGAAGGCCCAGAAGAGGCCTCTGCTGCACCAAGGCGCCTGGGAGACGGAACATACAAAGCAGGAGTTGACCGCGAAGAAGACATCCCGAAAGAATACGCCGTCGAAGAAAGTGGAGGAGCGCAGAAGAGGCGTATAGGGCGAAAAGTGAAGGCGCAGAAGTCCAACAGGAGGCAACCAGACTCGCCCCACCAAATTCCAGCCAAAGTCTTCTTGCGAACACGAAGATCTCCAGACAACACTAAATCCGAGCAAATTCGGTCAACGGCGGTCCAATCTCAGAAGTCAGAGCAACGCTACAGCGCGAATATACTCGGGGTTCGCCACACTTAAGAAACGCTGCAGCGTCGAAGTACCCACTGCGACGAAACCAGAAACTCGTTGCCAATTCGGAGCTAATTTTCAGATTCCCCGTCATAAATGTGTGCAATCCACCGTAGTCGCAAAGACAATTGAGGACGTATACGTTTGTAGCTAAGAAAGCGCTAATTTGAAGCTTAATTGTGTCGCATCCCAACCATAAGCGCAAAAGAAGAACGTCGTTCATTCTCTCCAATCGCAAAGTCCATACGAGGAAAAGATTCCGGTTGAAGCATCTAAAACTTCCGTACGAATTCCAAGAAGAATTAGCGGCGCAAAGCTGCGAGCGAGCGAGCAAAGCGCTGAGTCATTGAAGAGCGCGTCAGAGCGCACCTGCGAAGCCAAGTCGCCAGAAATAGAATCCCGAACATCGCGAAACAGCGCGCTGAGCGAAACATGCAATTCCGTCCATAATTTGAAACCAGAATTTCAACGTCACACACGCCGATTCGAGAATTTGTCTTGGGAACTCGTGTGCGTGGTACGTTGTGGCAGGCCCGCCAAAGTAGGCCTCGCACAGTAGCTTAAAATTTCAACCATCTCATATCAAGGCGCCAAGAAGAAATATGTTTCCACTGAAATTTGTAAGATAGGATGTGCCGACAACACGCGCTATGAAGACCATCTGAACCGAAAAGCACTGCGCCTCAGCCTTAAGAGCACTGTACCCGGGCGCTTTTAGGCCCTAAAAGCGCCCACTTTCCACTTTCCAGATGAAACCATCATTACACAACGCGCTGAAGAAGGAAAACGTTTTAGTACGCAATATGAAGACAATTTATGCTGGCGCGCGGTTCGCGTCATCGAGCTGATAGAGGCCGCAAACAACTTCGCCGGTCAGGAGTGGCCCCGGGTACCCGTAACACACTGGCAGCCTGAGATCCCAAGTACCATCCGAAGCCCAGGAGCACACATAAATTCGTCAGAAAAGTTATAATTCGAAAGCAGAAAAGTTTGTGGAAGCGGTGGTGGTGGTGGTGGTGGTGGTGCGTAGCACACTGATACCATTTTGTAGGAGTCGGCTGTAACACTCATACTTAACCGATATGTGAGACTACTGATGGGTCATTTACGGAACTGCATATATGACTAACTGCCTAGGTACTTCTAGGTCAGCTCTTTAAACATAGGAACTGCTATGTCTAGAGTCAACGCATATTTCTTGCAGTAAGAATTAGGTTATATTAACTTTGACTGTTATTACTCTAGAAAACTCAGCTGTTTCTTTGGCCTTGGCCATTACTTATTCACTCAGCTCTCTGAGGTAATCCAAGTCAGCATGGCCAAGTCCCATCAGCCTATCATCTGCTTCTACTACATTATCATGCAGTATGATGTGCCAGTATTTCAGTATGACACATAATTACACAGTACAGTAGTACTGTGTACTCCCACGAAGGGGGGTCCTTTCCTCGACAGGGGTCTCGGGCGCTAATACTGTGAGGCGCGTATGACACCGCTGGCATGTATGACACTGCTACGTCATCCGCGCATGACACTGCGTGTTGTCATAGCACATCATCTTTGTGGGATCTTTTGCCGCCCAGAGTTGAATGCGTTCTGTAACGCTGGATGTGCTTGTTTTCTGGAGCTTGATTAAAAATGTTTTCGAATGGTAGCAGCGCGACTGGGGACTGTCCCCGGCGGGATCTTTCCCCGGCCTTTGCAGACCATGCTATGGCCAATAATATCTTCTATTGCATCAATGTGTCTCAGATTTGCTTGCTAACCATATTATTTTAAAGGGAGTTGTCATTCACACCCAAAAACAGAACCAGGCAAACATCATGTCCCTGTTGAAATGAACTGCCAAAAGTACAGCAGATTTATACGAGACAACATCCTGCATTGTCACAATTTGCCAAACTCAAGACACCAGCAAATCTTCATAATGCCTTACATTATTTGCAAACATGTTAGTACCTACAAATATGCATGCCTTCATGAGTACCAGCTCTGTCTCAAAAACAATATTCCTATGAGCAGCATCGAAGAGAAGATATTTGTTTCACTACTCCTCAACAAGTTTCCCGTTTGACATTTCCTCTAGAGCTGAACCTAATGAGTGCCAACTAGAGTTGGCCCTACACAGAAACTTAAGGAGTGGCTTCTAGAGATACCACTCCAACAGAAACAAATCTACTACAAAAGACGTTCTTGGCTTAAAAAAGCACCTTGACTGGGAATATCCGAAACTAGGCAGAAACATGTCCCTACGCCATACAACTATCTTCCACCCTTGAACATGAAAAATAGAACCTGCAGCAAAATCAAAACAGTTAACGGAAAAAGATGTAAAAATGAAAGCTCCTGAGAAAAAACACGCTCGATCAATTCTGAGCAGCAAAAGGACTATCAAGCACTGAGGCATAAACCGATGTGGGCTGGAGCAGGCAATACGGAGACACTGAACAGGTGTATTTGAGTATCTAAGAGACTGACCGCAAGGATCGCAAGGACAACGAGCGCGATGATGGCCATCTGTTGTTGGGAAGCTTTCGAGGCAGCAGACGCTGACTCCACTACCACTTTGCCCTTCTTCCCAACCCTACGTCGCAACGTGGGCTCCTTCTTCACCACAACAACTTCGTCGTCTTCCTCGGGCTCCTGCTCTTTAACAGGCTCGGGAGCTGAGTCTTCAACCACAGGTTCCACTTGCTCCGGCTCCTTCTTCACCCCTTGCTTCTTGGCCTGCTTCTGACCAAGTTTCTTCTTCCGGTTTTCTGCCGCGTACGCCTCTGCCTTAGCTGCCTTCTGTGCGGCGCGCTCCGCACTACGCCGCTTCCTCTCCTCTGCTTCTTGCTTCTTAACAAGCTGTCCCTGCTTGAAGTCCTCAACTACCGTTCCTTCCTCCTGGTTGAGGAAGGTTGCTTCCACTGGGGTCTCCGCAGGAGCTCGGCCGCTCCTCCTCGTCTCCTCCACTGGGACTGCAACAGGGGCCTGCACTTTTGGAACAGCTTTCGCCTTCACCACCTTCTTCACAGGCGCAGCCTTCACCTCCTCGACGGGGGCGGGCTCAAAGACCTCCTCCGGCTCCGGCTCCGGTGCCGGGGGAGCCACTGGTTGTCTAATAAGCTCTTGGATGAGTGCCTTTGCTTTCTCCCTTGCCAACGCTTTGTCCCTTACCTCGACTGAAGCATCCACAAGAGGGGATGCTGACATAGGCATGTCAAGATCATCGAGGTCGATGTATCGCCTAGGGTTCTGCTTCTGCATCAGGCGGAAATATTCCTCCCTAAAAACTGCACCACAGCACACACGCAACTGGGGCCTTAGTCAAACCGTAAGCAATATCGCATACCCTGCCAGCACACTTTGGAGGCTACGATTTCTACAAGCAAAATAAGTAAGCAGGCGAACTTAAAAGAAGGCTCTCACATCAAGCAAAAAGAGGGAAGAAGCATCAACAAGAAGAAAAAGTCTCCGAAGGCAAGCCCCGTGACTCTCAGTGGATTTGGTTGTTAGTTATGAAACGAACCGGCGTCGGTGGCAAGACGTTCGTGGACACGCTCGACTTGCTCTGTAGATAGCTGCTCTGCTGCCTCAATATCCTTCTTCTCCGCGTCCTGGGCAAGTTCCTTGAGCTTGCGGATCAAACGTCGGTTCTTATGATAATCACCCTCTTCCTTCCTGACAAGGTTACGGATGTTGCGGACTTCCTCACGGATCTCATCGCGCTGCAGAACTACTTCCTGCCGCTCTGCAAAGATCGCTTTCACCTCGACCTCGATCGCTTTCTCCGCATCCTGCACAAAATTAGTTTGCAAGTTTGAAGAGAATAAATAAATTCTGCTACCCTGGTTATATCATATTTGTCCCAGAAACAAGAAACGCTGACATTGACAGAGAAAAAGCCTCGTAGGACGTAAGAGCAAGTTAAACAGAAGCTTAAAGCGATTTGCCAACCATGACCAACCTCAAAGATCATCTCTGGTTGAGGGTCGAGGATATTAGGCGAGTCACAAGATAGCAAGAACCACTAGGATGCATGATATAGCCTTGCATCTTACCTGATACTTCTTGAATATCTCTCGCTGCATATTTTCTTGCATACGCAACAAGTCAACCTCCTCCTTTAGGACCTTCACGTGATTCCGAATTTCCTCGCGCTCATTTCGTGTTTCCGAAACAGCACCTTGGCGTGAGCTGAACTCGCGGACAGCCTCACGCGACTGCTTCAGCTGCTTGATACGCCTCACCAGTTGCTTTTCCTCGGCAATTGGAAGCACCTCGTGCGAAATGCGATACTCGCACTTCTCCAACAGGTTGTCAAGCTCTTCCTCACTCGTGGCTTGCAATTCCCGCGAGGTGTTGCGGACAGAGTTGACCTGTGCCTCCCACCCACAAACTGTAGTTTGGAGAAGGCAAATAGAATTGCAAACGATGTACGCTGTGCACGGACGAAAAATATCAAAAAGGCAGAGGGGAGCCAGGCACCTCCTCCTGTTGCGCTTTCAGCTTGTCGAGAAGCGGTTTGAGAACGTCAAGCTTCGCACGGATCTCCGCGCTATGAACTTTCAGACGGTCAAGCGCAGCCTCTGTATGAGAGTGGGCTGAGGACTTTGCAACCTGTTCATACCAGAAAGATAGGGGAGGAGATCCTAAGTTGGAAAAGCGATCGTCCCAGAACATGCCGAAAGCTAAAAAGCATAGGGGCATATAGATCTATGGGCGCAAAATTTCCACTGGCTGAGGGACGCTTTGATTCACAGAAGAGAAAGGTCAGCACTTCGTCCAGGATGCGAAGAGGAACTAAGATTTCACATGTGAAGTGAGACTATCCTGAACCAAGATCTCCAATAGTGCTAACTTAGAAGCTTCTTCCAGGCTGCACAACGGAAATGCAAACAGGTGATCCCACTTGGGAACTTAGAATATCACTGCAGAGCAACGCGGCGTTGTGCACTGCGTGCGAGCGAGAGAGGGGAAACGAGAGACATAAGACGTTCTTGAAGCGGTGCCAGTCGAATACCTGCTTCACCTTCAAACCAGCGGTAATGTAGTTGAACTGCTCTTGCTTCTCGTTTAGTCGAGCCTCGAGCCGTTTGATTTCGTTTTCCTGAGAATCTCCCTCGGGTCTGGGTAGTTTGACCATGTAAAACAAGCGAACTTTAGGTTCCTCAACTTTGGCCTCTCCGTCGGCTTCTGCTCCCTCGTCCGCGTCCCCATCGATCACCTTGCCGCTTTCAGTGGTATCACATTCCTTCCCGCCAGACGTGACTTCCTCCAGTTTCTGAGTCTCCATAGCCTTGCTCATCATCTTGTGCGCTTCGTCCTTCATACCAGCAACACCAGAAATCATGTCACTTTCAACTGCGACTGAATCAAGAGGGACACCAGGCATTGCTTGCAAAGATGGCAACAGTTAAGTACCAGAAAGATGTTTACAACCACCGAAGGGTTTGTAAGCTGACCGCACAGGTGGCTGATTGACACAAGCGTTAAGAAAACAGTCTGTACGGGAAACGGTCTCGTCGTCATGGAAAGCAGAATCGGCTCCGCTTCGCCCCCGCCCGATTCCCTCTCGATCGGCGGTGAGCCGGTCACCAAACCCAAAGTACGAAACGCCTACGCCTGCACAGTTGACTGTGACGCAGAGACAGTACGATTTTACCGATGGTCCATTATTGGATTGCGAATACACAGCAGAAGGAATGGGCAAGAGGACCACCCAACGATTTCCGATTATTCTAATCGGAAGGTCAAGATAGCGGCTCCAGATCTGTTTTTGCCCTTTTTTTGGCGCTCAGGTTCTGATGCATCGAACCCAACCGCAAGCGCAACCCCACTGCACTCGACAGTTGAGAGTTTTTTAATAAATTGATGAACTGAGTATAAATAAATATCTTACGTATCAATTTATATCAATGACACGCGACAATTTTGTAATCGTTAGATCTAATTATCACAGTCTTGAACGTGCAGATGTTCAGACTCGACAGTCGACACACGATCTGAGATCTGACAAATGCGAGTCCAGGTTTACATAACTATTTATGAAGCTGGTATACATCTTATATATGGAAAATGTTAGCGGAATAATATTAATTCGACTCAGACGACGAGAGAGACCATCACCAGCAGCACCAGCAGCACCATCACCAGCACCAATTACTTTCACGCTGACTCTCTCTTTTCTGGGTGCTTCGCCGCACCGGCCATTGCCGGACGCTGGATGCCCTGTGACCTCTATGCCAATCTGGCAGAGTGATGACACTGCTGTGACACAGTAGAGATAGAGTAATAAGGCCCGTCGTTAGTCCTGGTTTGGGAACTTTGTCGCGATGTCGGCATGTCGTCGTGTCGTGTCGGATGTCGCTGTCGCGTGACCAGGACTAACGATGAAATTTTTGGGGAAAACCGACATCGCGACCGACATTCACCGTCTACGTGGCGTCCCACGTGGCAACGAAGTGCTTGATTGCATATGCCTGACGATTGAATGCACAAGTAAATCCAACGGTATGTAAAAATAAATTTAACGTGCGAACGGACCCGATCTTTTAGAATTGGTATTTAAAAAAATATATAAACGATTTCTGAAACGAAGGGGGGATGTTTGAAAGGGTGAGCAGGGGAGAGATGGGGGAAATTAAAGGGGTAGATGGTGTAAGGAGGGAGTGGGGAAAGGGGGGAAGGGGAGGGGGGTGAGGGAAAAATTGCGAAATAGGGGTGATGGAAGGGGGGAGGGGAGGGGGAGGAATTCTAGGTTAAACTTGTGTCTTTCCTTATTTTCGCGGGACGTAGCTCTGTCTTTTTGCCTACGTGGTCATGTCTTTTTGCCGACGTGGAACCCGAAAACCGACATGAACGACATGCGCGACATTAAATGCCTGTGCGCCCTTAAAAAAGTTTTGATCTAACGATAGATTTTAAATTAACGCGACATAGGACGACAAAAAGAAGACAAAATGGGTCTACATGATCTTTTTGGGGTCTACATGATCTTTCGTTTTCGAAGACATGCAGAGATCTTGTCGTTCCCAAAAAGATGTTGTAGACCCTGTCGCATGTCTTCATGTCGCTTTTCAGAATTTTTCAACCAATCAAATCGCCGTGATCAAAAACGCGACAGAGCGACATGTCGTCGAAATTCCCAAACCAGGACTAACGACGGGCCTAAGACACACACAGGGCACAGCCGCGGCTAAAGTCAGTCAAGTGATTTACATCGTCGATCGACGATTCGACGTAAAAAGTTTGGAAACGCATCGTCCAATCGACCAATCCTGATGCTGCAATTGCCGATGCATGCCTCTGACGCTGTGCTGAGTTCACTGTAACGGCGGAAAACGGGAAAAGTGATGTTTATTCGAGGAAATATCTTCGACTCAAATATCTATGATTGGTCAGATAGTTTGATGAGAACATAAGATATATCATAAGTTCGTAAATGACGACCGACGATGTTTTCACACCAATCATAAGTGGTTGAATGCTGTTTTCCTCGTCAGAGCTATCGATATCCGCTGCAGAATCACAACTAAAAATCGGGTCAGGAAAGTCGCATATTTCCCCACATATTTCATATTTTATAAAGGGGGGTTCCGATTTGCGATTCCGGGTGTAACGGATACGGATTATAGTTTACAGACGACGAGCTCTTCACGTCTTCGAAAAAAAGCTAAAAGGCCGTGTTTTTCTATGCCCCCCCTCCCCACCTTTGACCCAAAGGTGGGGAGGGGAGGGGATGGGACTTGGGACTTGGAGGCGCCTCCCGAAAATCCCCATACTTAAGAGCTCCGCTTAACGAGTATGGGGGAGGGCGGGGGGAGGGGACTTGCGGGGACTTAGGATATCACAGTTTGACTACAAGCCGGCAGCGTGCTAACATGTTTTTAGGGTTTAGTACATTTCTTGTTTAAAGATTTTAGTTAACACCTTAAGGGCGAATTGCCATACTGCTCATACTGATCCTGTTTTCCAGGAACTTATTTTCACGTTTTCGGCAATAACTCAAGTTCTAGACATCCATTTGCCACGATTCTTCGCATATCTTATATTGCGGAACTAGGTGGATGATGTGACACTTCATTATCACTCGCACCGTATGTGCACACCTGAATATATGTGACCCATCATCGCCATACTTAAGGAAATTCTGTTGAACCGTTGTTGGGGGCATTTTTGGGCATGCGCCATGAACATGCTACCACTATTGACTTGATGTTATGAGTGGGCGATGACGTATCATGGTGTATACCAATGGGGGAAAATATCATATCCTTGATTTGAAGCCTTTAGAGCACTCTCCATAGAGTACGCTTTTGTCACCTGGCAGCAGAATACCCCTGCACTTTCCACAAAGTCCCCCACTCGATAAACCGAGTTTGGTGGGCATTGAAGGGTTGAGGGACCTCGCTCAAGTCCCCAATATGGACTCTAATACTTCATAAATATCCAATAGTTGACTACCGTGGTAGTTATGGATGTTTCCGCCCTCATACTGATCCCATACTGCTAAAAACGAATTCGCCCTTACGGTGTTAAGCGAACGAAATATACTAAAGGTATATTTTCTTCTGTTTTTCTTGTTCCCTTTCCGTTAAAAACCTATAGTCCTATGGATCCTAGTGATCCGTAGGGCAGTGAAGGCGACAAAGAGCGACAACAAATCGCGCCGCCCCAATTACTTGAGCACTTACTTGTGCTCAAGGGGGCGGATAAATTCTGACTCTTAAGTAAACGATAAATCTCCTTAGAAGTAGGAGATTTACTTCTGCTGATAAATCGCGGCTACAATTCCTAAAGCACATCCTAACGTGAACGCAACTTCGGAAAGGAAAAGCTCTAAATCAAAAAAGGAAAGACGCGTTACTCATAATTTCCAACTTCAGAAAGAGAGATCACAAACTGAAAACCTCCAGGAGCGGTAAGGCATCTTTACTTGCAAATTGTTTAGGGAAAATGATGGAGAGTGTGAAGTACGATATATATAATGCATATTATGTATCACACAAACCGAAGGAAAACGAAACGTCCGGTGGCAGTCGAAAGGCGGGTGCAAACTCTAAGATGCGATGCTGGATTTGGCACAGTGCCACCTAAAATTGTAACCTGCCTCATCCCAAAGTAGTCTGGGTGACCGTCACTCGTAGGCCGAAACCTAATACCTGAACTTAAAGTCAGGTAGATGTTCGTCTCTTTTAACTTATCAATTCGACCGTTCTGATACCGAAACCCTAACCTAGGATATAACAACATATATATATATATATATATATATAGCACCATAGGGGTCCATAATAAGAGAAGACTGAAGCCTCTCCTCAAGAAGCTTTCCATGCTGTGCAGATACCACACTCGCATTAGACGTGACGCCTTCCTTAATGGTCATGCTAGAGTCGAGAACCACGACCCCCTCAGAACCACACTCAGCCGAATTATTGGTATCACAGAAGAAGAAGCTGTTGAAAGAGCAAACATGTCTTTCCTAACCTCCCCTGAATGATTTTCACCTCCACTCCTTCTCCTCACTCAGATGATTTCTTTGATTAACACCTCCCCCCTCTTGCAGGTGACCCCCTACCTTAGCTCGCCCCCCTCCATCCCCCACACTCGCTCCCTCCACCACCCGCCTTCCCGACCCTCCACCACCGTCCCTGTCACGCCCTCGCCCCCGCCCTTTTTTTCCATCACAGATGCAGCCTCGCTCCACCTCCGCCTCCTCTGTCGCTTCTCCGCCGGCACGACCTTTTTAGCGCTCTGCGTAGTTTTGCCTTGCCGCGGTTTCCTAGGTTGATATGACCTAGATGAGCCCTTCGGGGTGCGCTATGAGGATGATTCCAGCTCCCCCTGTTCTTCAGTTGCCTGCTTGCAGGATTACAGCGGACTCATGACGTTGTCATCATTCTCAGCATAAATGTTATATTATTATTATATATATCAGCCCTGTATATCTAGCATGAGATAATAAAATACTTAGGTTGTTTTATTATCGCAGAGCGAAACGAACACCAAGGGCCGGTATCGGTTCTGAAATTTGCTATCGATTGCGAGTGATAGGTAATTTGTTGTGTGAGATATATTGTTCAGCCAATATATCGGGTTCACTGTGAAAGGCTCATACAAGTGTAATATAGATAAAAAGGTAAACGAATATATTGATTGTCTGCGACCTAGGTATCTGTCACCTAGTATTGTACGAGTACTGGTACAGCTAACGCGGGAGTCAGTGTCGTAACGGGGAGTGAGTCACTGATTCCAACATGTTGCAATCGATTATTGGTATGAGTTCGATAATATCGATTGCTCGTCATTTACATTTGGTGTGCCATATATAACACATAACAAACATGCTAATACGAGGGCTTATATGATCAATTAATCGGCGATAGTGAGAGTGCATCGCACTATCGCCGATAGTATCAATAGCGACTATCGATACTATCGGCTTTTGGTACAATCAATACCGACCCTTGAAGAACACACAGACAGGCGAGATGCAAGTGATACCATAGGGCGAGGGGATACACAGGAAGAGACAACCACCCCCAATTTATGGGGGGCAAACGTTTGTCTCCCCGTGACACCACCTCACCCCGAAGGCGTGAGGTGCCACGATGCAGGCCTGCCAGGCTGAGCTTAATTAGCATCCTACTGTCGGCCACAAAGACTGCTAGAAACTCAGCAGTGCACGAGGGGGAACGCTGCCGACGGTGAAACAACGAACCAAGATAAACTCAGATAATAGACATATATACTGAGTTTGTCACACAAGCTGATCACCGAAGATGACACACTGAATATGACACCTGACTGTACGAACTAGTCAGGGTGTCATTTCCAGCACACCACCTCATCTGAGGTGGACAGCTTGTGACAACACACCACCCTAGCTACTAGGCTTACAGTGTAAGATGCAAGATTGTTAAGCCTAGGAGCTAGTACAAAGTCACAAGTGGTGGATGAGAATATCTGCCAAGCATAAAATACATGCTAAGCTAGGAGCTTGCTAGAATAAAATCTGCCCGGTTAAAATTTATCTTTGCCAGCTAGTGGTGGGTGAACCCACAGATCTCGCCTGTCTGCATGTGATGGAGAATGTAAAAAAATAAGTCTGCCTGTCGGTTTAGCTAAACATCCTGCGAACTGCAAAGGTCTCCTGCCTGTAAATTGTTCGTCTTAATATTGAGAAGCTGCCCGCAAGTGGTGAGAAATAAAACAACATTCTGCAGCCCAAAACTACAGCAAGTGGTGGAGAAATGTAACAGGGAACACCGCCTGTCTGTTTAAAGAAATCAATAGTAACCGTCATCAGAGCAATAATCAGACTCCTCCTCATAGTAAGAACTCTCATCGTCGAATTGTGCACCACCAGAGACAAAAGAGTCGTGGGCTCCAGCATCCCAAGCCGCCCACTCCTCAGCGGTGTACCCTTCGTAATGCTCTAAATTTTCGTTCTCAAGAATAGCATCTCTAACATAGGAAACAGTGCCAACCGAAAAATCATTCTGCGGTAAAAATTCATCCCCAACAGGGGCTCTAAAACTCCGCCATAAGAGTCGCCCTGGAAGCCTGTGTCCAGGGTTTCATCCTGTTCCAATCAATCGGACGAAAAATGCGGAGCGGCCAAGTGGCCATCTTGCTCCTCCTCTACTTCCTCACAACTGTCTGAATCATCGCAATACCCAGGGGGGTACTCCGATTCATCCTCCTCACTACTGTCATACTGCTCAAAACGCTGGTCCTCGATGTCCGTAGAAGGAGGCCCAGGCATAGGGGGCGCGTGAATGTAATGAACTTCACGACGCATAGGAGGGGCCTGTGCGTGCGCGCTACTCACCCTAGGGATACTAGGTGAGGGTCTAGTGGAAGTAATCTGAGTGGAAACTGATATATTTGCCAAAATTACCGGCGAATCTCCGACGCCTGTTTCACAGAAAGAAATAGCGGAACCCGCAACATCATCGGAAATAGCACCACCAACTGGTGTGCCCTCTGAAACAATAATCTCCAAAATCATCGGCGGGTCTGCGGTCAAACTCTGCTGAGAAATCTGCGGTGAGCGGAAAAGCGCAATAGCCTCGCTCATGGAAGTACACAAAGAGATCAACTGAGACCTCTTGAGAGTCGAGATTCTCGCAAAACCAGAGTCAATAGAATCCAACAGAGCTAGGAGCTCTTCACTCGAAGAAATCTGAGAAGAATCCATAGAATATAACGAAAATAAGTGTGGAAACAACCCAAGAAAATCCGTAGAGCACCACTCCGCCTAATTCCCTCGCAAACCGCGAGTTCAAAGCTTGAGCGAAGAATCTGAATCTGAGTGAGCCACAAGGCGTGGACACACTCTTCCGAAAGATATGATGAAAATAAATAAAATTCTACGCTAAAATACACAACACGCAAGCGTGAAGTGGTCCCATAACCTGCTAGAAACTCGGCAGTGCACGAGGGGGAACGCTGCCGACGGTGAAACAACGAACCAAGATAAACTCAGATAATAGACATATATACTGAGTTGTCACACAAGCTGATCACCGAAGATGACACACTGAATATGACACCTGACTGTACGAACTAGTCAGGGTGTCATTTCCAGCAAAGACAAAACCTTAACAAAACAAGCATCATGCGAGACCCAAAGGGGCCTTTTCCAACCCAGCTAGTACGGCTACGCCAACGCTGGTCTCAAGATGCATGCTCTATATGGGGCTTACGCCCATGCACGTGCTGCGGGGATGTCTACTCCCACAGGCCAACAGAGGCTACTAGTAGACTCCAGCGTGCGAGGGTGGATGGCGGCGGAGCCCTCGATCGTGGATGAAGTCGAGCGCCGCTAGGATGTCGTCAACCAATGCCCACGCGGTGTGGTACAATGATGCATGGCACCACCAAATCGAGTGTGGGGACGCGGACACCCGAGGGGGCGAAGGTGGAAAATGTGGCGTGTCCCTACTGTTGCACACGAGTGCGAAAGCGGAGAGGAGAATCGGCGGGATGGGTATTGCAGCACCACCACGCACCACCAGACAGTGGCCAAGGGGCACGCGGGGTGGATGGAGGGGAAAGTGGAGGACGCTGCGGACGCAACTCGGTGTGGTCAGAGTTGTCGTCATTGGCGAAGGCGATGGCCTCGATGTTGGTGTCTGGCGCATAAGCACCACCAGACACCACCAGACCATAGCCAGAGGTAAGATGATGTCGACGTAGTCGGAGAGATGCCACCACTGAACGCACAGCGGCCATACGCGCATGCTGACGTGCAGTGGACATGGCTGCAGACCACAGACTGCAGAATTCTGCGAGTGAAAGATAGGGTTCCAAGGACTCCAACCCAACTTTTCGTAAAATTGACAATTTCAAGTGATGAAAAAGTCAAATTGGGGTAGATTTTGACGAGGAAAACGGCGGTCGCGTCAAAAACGTCGCACGTTAAGCCAATTATCCGGCAGGAGAGGTGCTGCTGTCCAGAAAGGTAAAGGCCTAGCAGATGTTGTCGTTGAACGCGCTAGCTTCGCGCGCAACCAAGGAACACATGTAGTCCCAAGCAGATGAAAACCCAACGGGACTGGTGTAGTCCCAAGCGGAGGTCAGATGTAATAAAAGAGCGGCGGGCGCTCAGTCAGATGACGCGACGATGTGTCGCTGTATGCCGCAAAGGCTTCGGGATCAAAAGAAATCACGAGCACAATCACCAACCACAGAACAGCGGCGATAGCCCATAACCTGATGGAGAGTGTGAAGTATATATATATATATAATGCATATTATATATCACACAAACCGAAGGAAAACGAAACGTCCGGTGGCAGTCGAAAGGCGGGTGCAAACTCTAAGATGAGATCATAAAATGCTTAGGTTGTTTTATTATCGCATTATTGCCAGAATGAAAAACAAAACTGCGGAAGAAGAAAGTGAGTACAGCTGCCCTAGCGACTCAGAAGAAGAATCTACCCCCAACCCGAAAAGAGCAAACAAATGGAGGAGTATGACATAGCAAGCGATGGTTCCCTATTTGCCGGTAAAAAATCAGCATGCAGTGGTGCAGCATATGCCATAAAAAACTTTGACAACGGAATGCCACTTGTTCGGAAGATGAATATCCCTCCTTCAAGAACTTTCGCCGCACCGGGGCTTCTTATCAAGGAAGATATCCAAAACCCTAGTAGCACATCTGCTGAAATTGCGGGACTGCGTTTCTTACTCACAGAACAAAAAGAAAAACTCCTCAAATCCATGACTCCAATGGTACATGCCATTGACTCCATGGCTGCAATATCTGCTGTAACAAAGGATGGCAGATCCATGAGCGCCCGGGATAAATTACGTGAAGCTAATCGCAGAGATGTGCAGGCTGTTCGCCTACTGTTAGAAGAACTTGGCTTCTACAGTGAAGGAGACCACAGTAAAATCATCATGAAATGGATCAGGGGTCACAATAATGACAAAGTCCATGACAGAGTGGACCGTACTGCCAAAAGATCCTCATTTAGAGGGGGTTGTTTAGACATCTCCCGCTACGACCCCGCCGAGGAACTGCCCTTCTCGTTATTCTTTTTTGAGGTCCCTATTTTAGGTGATATCCGCAGTCACATTAGAAGAATTCAACGTCTCTCACACTATCATAATTGGAGAACTCTACAGTCTCAAGGGAAGTACTTGAGGATGCTCAACGAGAATAACACCACCCCCACTAAAGACATTTCCAAAATAACACCTAAAGCTTTCACTGCTTCTAGAAGCAGAGAACTCCTGGGCCTCCAAGCCTCTCCAGCACGTTTATTTAAACTGGGGAAAATCGAAACTGAAAACTGCCCCTACTGCCAACAGAATACAAAATGCACCTTCGAACACATCCAACTTGAATGCTCAGGACATAATAATAGTTTGTATAATCTTAGAACAACCCAGGATGTCGAACTAAGGAAAATCATCGCTGAAGAAATCTCAGAAAAGCCTAAACTCCTAAACCCTGGAAAAGGTACCACATACATCAAAACACAGCCATCGAAACTTTTTCCACTTGCTGACCTAAGACAAGAAATGAATGAGGAATTATACTTACACGCTCTCCCGGAAGCTAGCATGTACCGACCATCAAGTTCGAAAAAGAATACCATTGCTGTGACCGCTAAACCCGAAGTGGACCGTGTAACGGGAACAGTTAAATATCCCGAACTCCAATATGTCCAAAAGAAAGAGTTTTGGAAACTGTTGGCCTGGCACCGCCTTTCCAACAAAACAGTCCCATGCTCACTTACGGAGTACTCGAATAGAGCACACGATATTCATGAAGCACTCAATGCATGTAAGTTTGAATCGGGAGATCCTAAAAACTGCTACGCAATCAGAAGAAGCCTCTTAGATATCTTGGTGGATGACAGAAACCTGGACAAAAACGGTTGTGAACTTTTCTCCAACCCTCTAAATGCCCACCCTAGAATTCACTCGAGAAGATGCATACCCACCACAAAAATGAAAAAAGCTCTCAGGCCCTTCTGCCATCATGGGAATATTGGCTTTGATGGTCTCGCTTGGGATGCCTACGTGGACCCGATAACAGGCATTGGCAGAATCATTTATGGAAATCCCCCCTTCGATGGGAAAGATAAGGGCAAATCTTCGGCGGTCATGACTACCCTGGAAATGGGACATAAAGCGGCCAACACTGTCCCTGGATGTTCAGGAACATGGATCCTTCCGCTGTCTCCCAAAAACCAAAAAAGATGGTTCGATAAAGGCTTTAAACTTGTTTTCAGATTCCCGCATAACACTACTATCCCATTTATCCCACATGGCTATCGGACGGGTGATGACCCCTACGTTCTTCCAGGTGGTGGATGCTATAAGGATGACTTTTCGGATGTTGTTATCATAGCTATAGACAGTGCACCCAGTGACACCCAACCAGCCTTTGACTGGAGGCCTACACAGAAAAAGATTGCCAGATGGTTCCTTAACGTCCTCCCCAAGTCCAGAGTCACGAAAAAGAGGCTAGAATACACAGGAGTCAGCCCTGATATTTGGAATGAAGTTCGGAACGAAAGCGACAAGGTACTTCCCTCTTCGCTTTGTCCGTGGCCCACTCAAGACCTTCCTTAATATCATCCGGAGTGATATTGAGTCCTATTATGGTGGTCACCGCGACACGACAATCACAAATGCAAATTCCAAGCCCTTCACTAACACCGTGAAATGGCCCAAAGTTCTTACACTCATGGGATACCTCCCTCCTCTTTTTGGTACTGTCCTCCTCAACACGATAGGTGTTCCTCGTGGTAAGATTAAACCACTCCTCAAAAAACTTTCAAGAATTTGTAGGCAACACACCAAAAATAGGCGAGATGTGTTTATGTTAAACACCACCACCACCTTAAACACTGACCCACATACAGTTGACATCTCGAGCAATGAAACCATGACAGAAACAGAAGCCGTGCAACAGTCAAACGATTTTCTTCAAACCCTCTTGCAATAATTTTCAAAAGTCCTGCATTATAAGATGGTTTGGGAGCTGACGCCCCAACGAGACCCCAAGGGGAGGGGCCGTCCCCCCCCTCCCCTCCCCCGCCACCCCCCCTCTCCCCCGCCCACCCTGGCCACCTTCCTCGACGTCTCCAATAACCCCCTTAATTCCTCGACTTCCCTCCCCACCGCTCAGATTCAGCCACCCCTCCACCCTCCCGGCCATGGCTGCTTCTCCATCTTCTAGAGTTTTTTATTGCCTAGCACTTAGCTTTTTCTCTAGATGTCACCCTGCTGAAAAGCGGGCTGAGCCCTTTTTATGGGCGCGCTATAGCAGAGGGAGTAGCCCCTGGTGTTTTCACTAGCCTGCTTTGCAGGGATACCGCACTCTCAGGACTTTTCCCCTTTGCTAGCGTAAATGTTTTATTATTATTATTATTATTATTATCGCAGAGCGAAACGAACACACAGACAGGCGAGATGCAAGTGACACCACAGGGCGAGGGGTGACACAGGAAGAGACAGTCACCCCCAATTTATGGGGGGCAAACGTGTTTCTCCCCGTGACACCATCTCACCCCGAAGGTGTTACGATGCAAGCCTGCCAGGCTGAGCTTAATTAGCATCCTACTGTCGGCCACAAAGACAAAACCCTAACAAAACAAGCATCATGCGAGACCCAAAGGGGCACTCACGTCATTTTTTCTGCTTTCATTTTGCTCTCATAAAGGTTCAATAAAGGTAAGATGTAGACATAACGAAGGCGTAACGAAGGCGTAACGAAGGCATAATAAAGGCGTAACGAATGCGTAACGAAGGCTTAATAAAGGCGTAACGAAGGTTAATATTTAGGGTTTAAGGAAGTTGGCAACCAACTTTAAAACATGCATAAAGGCCTGACGAAGGTGATTTAAAGGTAGCCTTCATTGTACCTTCGTTGTGCCTTCGTTTGTATACTTAAATGCGTAACGAAGGCGTAACGAAGGTTAATATTTAGGGTTTAAGGAAGTTGGCAACCAACTTTAAAACATACATAAAGGCCTAGCGAAGGCGATTTAAAGGTAGCCTTCAGTGTACCTTCGTTTGTATACTTAAATGCGTAACGAAGGCGTAACGAAGGTTACTATTTAGGGTTTAAGGAAGTTGGCAACCAACTTTAAAACCTATATAAAGGTCTGACGAAGGTGATTTAAAGGTAGCCTTCATTGTACCTTCGTTTATATACTTAAATGACGAAGTTATAATAAAGGCTCTACGAAGGCTTAATAACAGCACAGCGAAGGTACATAATTAGGGTTTAAGGAAGTTGGCAAATTACATACACATAGTAATTACATATTGTACAGATTTCATCTGGCATATCCTGAGGTCATTGCTTATGCAACGTGGGATCAGGCACATTCTTAACTCCGCTCCGTTTTCCAGCACAGCACATCTACCAAGCACACGTTCACAGGCAATGGCCACCAATTTTGGTACTTGTGGGTAAGCGCAAATTGCAATTACATCATGCCATTCCTTCATTGCAAGGTCCAACTGCCACAGTAGGACGTATCCACGAGTAAATGAATGATCTTGTCGTTTTCTGACTTGCACAATCATGGCTACTTGTCCATAAGTCACTAGGTCGCGGCAAACGACATAGGAAGATTGCTTCACTTGTAGCAACTTATTGGAAGAAGCCACGATTTCATTTTTAGGACCAATTGCTAAGCGTTGATAGACCTTGAACTCGCAGTCGTCCACATCTACGTTGTTGGGTAGAATTTGATCTATGGCGATTTTCCCAACTATGTCCATTTCTTCTTGAAAATCACTCAACGGCACAAGGTATTGTAAAGCGCGTAGTGAACTTTCGGGCATGCCCTCGTCCTTCATGTATTGCAAGTTGCCTGCATCAATCCGGACTAAAAGTGAGAGCGTACACGGAAAGAGGGCACAGGCTGAAGAAAGGTAGCATGAAGGCTGAACATAAGGCGCTACTGCCTTCGATAGGAAGACGAAATGAAGGCTTGAACGAGGGCTGAAGGAAGGATAAATGAAGGCTAAACAAAGGCACTGCCTGGTTAGGTTAATAAAGACACTGCCTAGACCAGAAAGGCTAAACGAAGGCTGAAAGAAGGCAGCATAAAGGCTGAATAAAGGAACGGGTTGTATAGAAGGAAGACGAAATTAAGGCTGAACAAAGACACTGCCTAAACAAAAGGCACTGTATGCAAAGGTAGGCTGGACAAAAGCAGCATTCAAACTGAAAGAAGGCACTGCATACAAAAGGATTGCAGAATGAAGGTTGAACGAGAGCACTGCATATAGAAGAAAGGCACAGTGAAGGCTGAACAAAGGCATACCTGGAGGGAGTGCTGCGCCATGTTCTTTGCATAGGTGCTCCATTGCACAGATTCCGTGAACAACCGCCTCATTCCGTTCCTGTAGTTTCTCGGGCTCTTCACTCACACGACACGCAACACTATGCTTAAGGGTGCCAATCTTACGTTCCAAATACAGATCACGCCGCCTTGCGACTGGTCCTGCCTTCTTCTCTGATTGGAAAAGATGGCATACAACATAGTGTAGATTTGAGGTAAGTTCCGAGAAATGGCGGTTTTCTTCTAAGAGCTCTCCAGCTTCTAATTTGAATCTTTGCTGGGAGGCTAAACAAAGGCAAAAGGAAGGCACTGCCTAGAGCAGCAAGGCTGAACGAAATCAGCATGAAGGCTGAATGAAGGAACTGCCTGGACCAGCAAGGCTAAACGAAGTCAGCATGAAGGCTGAAGGAAAACACTGCCTGGACCGGGAAGGCTGAACGAAGGCAATATGAATGAAGGCTGAACGAAGACACAATGAAGGATGAA
>LGRX02013764.1:0-25198 GCA_001247695.2 Cymbomonas tetramitiformis
TCACGGGGATGCTGACTTTCCCCCCCTAGGGGGGGAGCAGTGGTGCACCCTTTGTGTCACCCCTCGCCTGGATGTCACTTGCAGTGCTGTCTGTGTCACCGTGTCACAGGCCCCCGAAACACTTAGCCAGACATCTTATTGTTTTATCTGACTTTAGTATTCCACGAGCCAGCACACCTGCTTTTTCACAGTTTCAAGCACAGGATATATATATTCATATTTCTCCTGTTTTATCAGGTTATAGCCCACGCACCTTCCGTGTTGGCTTGTTCGTCTCTCTGGTCCGCTTCGCTCTTCGCGACTCTACCGACATCTTTTGGCAGCAAAATCCGACATTCCGACATCAGCCGCACCGCACGCACGCAGCAGCGGCACCGACATTCCGACATCTCGACATCTTTTTTCCGACATCTTCAGCTGTTTTTATTGCACACCTTGTGTGCTTGAACTTACCGCTGGACAAGCAATATTTTATCCCTACAATGGCTTCGACCCGACGTGAAGGACTTGCCTCCGCTCTGCGCGTTGCCCGCACACATCAGAGCGGTTCGCCGTCAAATTCACCTTCCGGATCGCAGAGTACCCCTGCCTCGTCTCGTAGACCACGCAGGATTGTTGGGACGTCATCATTGCGATCAAAACCGACATCAACGGTCAACGCCCCTACGGCTTTTGACTACTTCAACGACCCCGACGTTTTGAGCACCACACCTGTGGAGGAGGGGCGCGAGGATGAGTACATCGAGCAGCTCGCCTACGCGTTTCAGTATGGAAGTGACCTACTTTCATTTCTGAAGTCTACTGGCCTCAAGATGCCCACTGGCTACACTTTGGACACCGCGACTGCCGACGTGGACTTCAACGCCCTCCTTTCTGGACTGGCTCACGTGCTGTACCCCGTCTCCTACAGCGAGGCGGCCAAGCTCCTCGACCTCGAGCACGATCATGACTTTTACCACGTCACCATCAACGAGATCCTCTTCAGCATCCTTCCGCACCCGCTTCGTGGCAACGCGCTGAGTGTTTATCACGAATGTGCCCGCCACCACCCTGCTGACGGCCGCTACGCTCTTCAGCGCCTACGGTGCGAGGTTGAGGGTGTGCCCGACGCGGACGGCATGCGCTTCTGGACCCAGATGCGGGCGGTTGTCCTCACCGAGGTCGAGGACCCCGCCCCACAGCTCTAGGTTGGTGATAACTCATAACGCGTTAAAACGTGCACCCCCTTTTGGCGTTATAACGCGCGTTAAAACGTGCACTCTGTCCCCCATACTTAAGCCTCCCGAACGGAACGGAATCTGGAATCAGGATTCAGGATTCAGGATTCAGGAATGACGCGATGCCTGGTTGCCTGCCGTCACTCGACTGCTCGGTTGTTCTACTGTCCCATTTTACAGCTGTCGAGAGACTCTCGACAGCTGTAAAATGGGACTGTCGAGACACTGGTAAATAATCTACAGTTTACACAGTTCGTGTGTTCGATTGTTCGACTGCTCATCATTCATCTCTAAGACACCTCCCCCGACTTAGCTTGTTAACTGCCTATATAGGCAAAGATGGCGAGACCGACCGCACCCGTGAAAGAGACTGCCACAAAGTTCTTGTGGTGGTTCGTTCGTGTATTCAAAGACGGCAAAGATGGCCCGCTGCTAGATCTTGGAGCTAACGGGAATAGCAAGCAACACTGCCGATGCCTATTTTGCGGCAGCACTTTTGCTGCTCAAACTCCTCGCATCGCATCGTTATATGATAACGTAAGTGATATATCATATATGGAGTCGAGTATGAAGTGACGCAACTGAGTGTAGATTGTAGAGGATGCCCAGTGTTAAGGTCGAAATAACATGACGTTATAACGTGCACCCCCTTTTGACGTTATAACGTACGTTATAACGGGGGGGGGGTCGCGTTAGCACCAACCTAGCCACAGCTTGCCCTAATTCGACGGCTTGGTGACCGCCACCAGAAGATCAAGCCGACGTACAACGACACCGACCGCGTGATGGACCTCTGGCACATCTTGTCTGAGTCCGCGAAGCAATCACCGTACGTCGCCCCTCTGTATCTGGTGGTGTTGCGCGAGTTACGGGCGGGTGCGGTTTTCACTTTTGCCCGCCTTGCTCTCCGCATTCGCCTTTCGGGACGAGAGCCCCCTCGCCACACTCTCGTCCTCCGTCGCTCCCGACATCCCGCCCGAGGGCTCTGGCTACCAGGGCTCTATATCGGTTTGGTTTTTCGGTATCGATACAATCCGATATCCGAAAAACGGTATCGACAATCGGCAAAATCGATAAATAATCGATTACTTGGACATTTATACGTAATTTGTTATAAATTAAATATGGAACACCAAAACCTGCACAATCGATAGTTAGACATTGCAATCCGATAATCGGCGATAAATACGATATATCGATAGTATCGGTTATCGGAAATATCGATATAGAGCCTTGCTGGCTACCGCCCTAAAGGCGCGAACCAGAAGCCCAACCCCTCTCCGCGTTCCCCGACTGCCATAGCGCTTCGTGTGCAAAAGCAGTCGTTGGCGCCCTTGGAGGGCAAATGGACATCCGACTCGCCCAACTCCATGTACCTCAAGTGGGTGGGCACAGGTTTTCCCTGCACCGTCTGCTTCCGCATTAGGGATGTGGCACGTCACGGACTCCCACCCCGACACCCGTGGTGCCTGCCCGTACGTCTGCATCGAGGCCTTCGCGAACAACAAGCATCTTGAGGTATCGCGGGCAGCCACTGCCCGCCCGTCGCTCGATGCATCCGCCGCCGCGCTCACGGCACCGCCCCCTGCAGTGGACCCACCGGCTCCACCCACGGAGCAGCCTACCGCGGCAGCATTTATCTCCGCCCGCCTCTCCCTGCCTGCACCGGGTGAGGGTGATGCGATCGACACCGTCGGCAGCGGCTCTCTGGTGGTGCACGCCACGGACGATGCCGCCTCTCCGCTGCCTGATGAGATTGAAGAGCCTGCATGCTACGGCGCCGTCTTCCCCGACGAGGACGACACCGATTGGCCGGCTTTGCGCTCTTCGCCAGTGTGGTTACCCAACTCGGCCGTCACCGGCGATGTCAACGGGAAATTTCCACAACCCTAAAATTGGATTCGGGTTTGAGATGTAAGAATGTGCTAGCGCCACAGCATGGAATTGCTTCTAGCTAGGTTGAAAAAGGCCTCCCTGAGTAACATTCTAACATTTCTTCTAGCCGCCTGTCCGGGTGTACCGGCTGGCCCTGCAGTGCACCTCCCACCTTCGGGGTGTAAGGATGTCGAATTACCGGTAATTTGAAAATGGGGGCTGGTAATACCGGGTAATTTACCGGTATAATACTTTCGGCGGTATTACCAAAGTATTACCGCCTGCACGAAATGACCTAACTGTCGCCTCGGGGCCCTAAAATTGTTTTTCAAAATTTCTATGGATAAATGATGATCATTAGAATTGTTTTGGTCCGTGCAATAGCACACACTAAGCGATGTGAGCCCATGATCAAGCGATACATTTTGCAGAAATTGCCCGTTATTGAGTTACCTCCCATACTTAAGAATCCGTATTACCGGTATTACCTGTATTTACTGCCGTATTACCGGTAATTTGTAAATGGGACTCGGTAATACCAGGTAATTTACCGGTAATTACCGTGCCGGTAAATTACCAAAAAAATTACCCGACATCCTTATCGGGGTGAGGTGGTGTCACGGGGATGCTGACTTTCCCCCCCTAGGGGGGGAGCAGTGGTGCACCCTTTGTGTCACCCCTCGCCTGGATGTCACTTGCAGTGCTGTCTGTGTCACCGTGTCACAGGCCCCCGAAACACTTAGCCAGACATCTTATTGTTTTATCTGACTTTAGTATTCCACGAGCCAGCACACCTGCTTTTTCACAGTTTCAAGCACAGGATATATATATATTCATATTTCTCCTGTTTTATCAAAGAACATAAAATAAGCAGTAGGAAAGCGTAAGGTTAGCCCATATTGGACAAAGCTCAAGATGATTATTCAGATAGAATAATATAGCAGTGAGTGGCTTGCGAGCTGTGAGACACGGTGTCACGAGTGTGATATACCAGAATTGTCATATCAGACTGTCATACTGTGATAGTCCGATAAACAGATTCTAGCAGAATATGGCCGGACAATGACAAATTTTGGTGGTCACAGTGGCATTTCGCCCGCAACGACGCATCGATTCGATGGTGTAGGTGTTTTTGTTTTGGTCGTTCTATAACATAATATAAGCGGAAATCTTGAAATATGAACACGTGCCGTATTTCTCTAGCGGGACTTTTCACGGAAGGTCCAAGCCCCCTCCCACCTTGTTTCCAGTCCACAGCTCAACCCCCCACCAACTTTGAATTTATCGTTCGACCAAGGTCCCAAGTCCCCCAACCCCCCACCCTCCTCCCTTCCCCCTTCTCCCCCCGCCTGTTTTTGGGCAAGCCGAAAATTTTCATTTACGAAATCGACCGAAATTTTCCGCGAATTTTCGCGAACATTTAATTATATGCAATTTTCAAGGCGAGATTCGACCACGAGACCTTGTATAAAGAGGCCAACGCGAAATCCAACTTGTACTATGAGCCGCAAAAAATTGAAACAATTGCCGCAGAAATTTTCACGCACTGTAAAAATTAATAAATTTGATATCGAGGGGCCGGGGAGGGTGGCCTTGGGCTGGCGCCGACATCAAGGTCGGGGTTCCTGTGGATCAACCGGACCAAGTCAAGCCACCCCCCTTCGCGTCAGCGACACGGTCGAAGATCGAAGAAATAGGGGCCTAGAAATACGGCACATGTTATTTCAAAATTTATTAAGTCTCCCTCTATTATTAATTATGAATCATATGTAGTAATAATTATTAGTAAAATAATTATAGTTATAAATAATTATAACTATAATTATAGAAACGCTCCCTTCTATATTGTATATAGGTATATTTTTCTATAATATAGGTGTCTTTTTAAAAAATATCTGTGATCTCGATCTATAAAGATCAAAGATGTCACACACAGTGTCACATGTGTTTGTGTATAAACCGTCCGCGTCCCGTTGGCGGCATGGCGGATGCCGCGGCGAGCCCCGATCGAGCCACGCCGCGCCACGCGAAAGCGCCACGCAAGCACCACTGCTCGACCGGGAAAATGAAATCCGGGTATCAGTATGCACGATAGCGACATCCGACAGTCAGACCTCTCTCAGACGAGAGTCACACGACAGTGCAGTGCTCAGCGCTAGCGCTACTGTAGCGCTCTCCCTCTGTGATGTGACTGTACAGGTAGTCTCACTTGACGGATGACTGCTGTCGGCCTGTCGATGTCGCTGTCGCGTGTCGGCCGTGCACCGTCCCACGTCCGTCACAGCACTTGACTTCAGCGTGAAGGGTGTCAAATATCGAATGTTTGCGAACGCATCGCGTGGCTGTTGTTTTGGCCTTTGCGGAAGTTTTGCTACTGGCGCTGGCGGTTTGAGATTTTTTACGACAGCGACGTGAGATATTTTATGTTGAATTTCTCTGCACATAGATCACGTATATCAATACGAGGTACCGGCCTGGCATGGCATGGCATGGCATGCCATAAATCCTGATAAATTCAAATTGCATGATACTTATTAATATTTAAAACATGAATTGTCAATTATGCGATTAATACAGGTGGTATATGAATTATTATTATTATTATTACGCGTTTATATTACCATCGTCCGGTCGACGCAGCGCAGCGCTGCGCTGTATTCGAGTTCCTCAACGTTGTATTCCAATTCCTCAACGTGGAACGTCAAGCTCAACCCAACTTTCATGCTTGGCCCGAATTCAGATTTGAATCCGATGACCGTGACCCTCATCGAACGATGGGAGTGGCCTGTGACGATCGATCCTGCGGCACGTCAAGCACTCAGGAGGCACTCAGGCAGACCGGCAGTCCGGCAGTCCGGCTTGCGGCTCCCATGCATCAGCACCAGGATCGCCTCCATCGGGCTTCGGGCTTTATACAGTAGGCTACTGTGACACCGCATCGGCGCGGCGTGTCACCGCTCACCGGGCATATATCTCGATCTTCACAATAGATTAAATATCCTCACGAATATTATTATTTCTTCATCTTGTAACGATTCTCTAAGAATTAGAAATATAATATATATATTTAAACATTTATTAAAATTTAGGTGAGAAATATATTCAATATTGATATCCATTTGCAGATATCGATCTGAAACATCTGAAAGCCCCACGATGAGCGTTTCAGCCGGACGAGAATTGTGATTGGTGGATTGGACGATTTGGTTGGAGTTTGTGACACACCTCTGTGACACGTCTGCACTTCCGTTTACACAGTGTCACGACAGTATGGACTCTGTGAATAAATATTCTAATTCTAATTCTTAGAGAATCGGTGCGTTGGCTGGGAGCGCATGCGAGCAGCGTTTATGATACGGAATTTAGAAGGTGAGAAATATATCGATATCCATTTGCAGATATCGATCTGAAACATCTGAGAGCCCCACGATGAGCTTTTCAGCCGGACGAGAATTATGATTGGTGGATTGGACGATTTGGTTGGAGTTTGTGACACACCTCTTACACATCTACACTGTTTACACAGTGACACAACAGTCGGGACTCTGTGACGTATCGTAAACGCTGCTCGCATGCGCTCCCAGCCAACGCACCGAAGGTGCCAACATCATTATAACAGCCAAGCCCACTCGTCGCTCCCGCTTCGCGAGTCGCGGGGGCGCCGCCCCCGCTCCGCTCGCGCTCCCTTTTATACCCTATAAACCCTTTTATTGCGATGTGGCGCTGGCGTGTGCGATGTGGGTATCTCGACCTGACATCTGTCTCGTGTCTGGCTTGGGCTGGGAGTCTGCGACGACGCGAGCGCGATGTCGCTGTCGACAGCGACTAAAAGTGTGAGGGAAGGATGACGTGGCGGCATTCGTCAAGTATCCATTGCATTAAAACTGTTCGATCGAAATTGCAGTTAAACGATCGAATCGGGTTGATCGGAAGACGTGCTTGAAAAACAGATTGTCTTAAATATTGAATCCCTATATAATTTGTTATATGATTTATAGGATGGGAAGATTTGTGTGCTTTTTTCCTTCATTTGTCTGGAGGGGGGAATAGATGCACCTTCGGTGCGTATCTGACGAATCGACACCAAAAATAGTGTTTGCAATTTCAGTTTTCGGTGGCTAAAAGCCGAAAACGTAATTTCAGCATTAAAATTTGAAAATCAAACTAGACCAATCTAAAGTTAAATTATGATCCGGCATATCAGATATCTAAATCTTGCCAGGAAGAGGATGCCATGCCAGCCGCATGGTTGCCAGCGGTACAATGACATTGTGACACGCGAGCAGTGGAATACATGCGAATTCTATATTTTTATTTGAGCCCTTACGTCAGATATGCGCTCTCGAAGCCTCGAATTGGACGCAGATTACGCGAAGACGAACACTTTTATAATATTAAATATAGGAATACACATGATCCCAGCAGATGCAGAAAGACCAGATCCAGAACATTCGATTGAATGATTGAGATTCTGAAATCATATTGAAAACTGGAATCTGGAGCCCCGAAAAAGATGCAGATTTAGGCCCAGATATGACATCGTTGGGGACTCCGGTAACCGGTATGCTGGGCCGCCCTGACCAACAACTTTGAGACCCATCTACATGAGACAACAACCATCTCCGCAGGAACCAACCACAAATGAGGACTGGGCATTTGAAGATTGCGCTGAGGCTGATAACTGCTATAATTGGCTGATGAATATGCTGTCGATTCGACACTGACCTACGGTGCGCTTTGTTCCCCACGTCATGTATGGAGCAACGTGAGAACGTAAAACATCCCCTCCACAAAATTCACCCACGTCCACCGCCTAAGTCGCTTGCGACTAGGATTTAGCATTCGTTGTATCATTGAAGAGACTACAACAAACGCATTACCATATGCCTCTATCCGTATCAATGCAAGCTCCACGCAGCGTTTCTCGCCCTTGCGATTTGGCGTCTGATATTACCCGGCGCACAGGTGGCCTTCGGTTGTCATGCCAGTTGAACCGTAAAGAGTTTGCAGGAACTTCGGTGTCTTTTTCACCGCGCTCTCCCGCTTCGTCTAATCACGCTGTTAAAACTTGCGCTCAGCGTAGCGATGGTCAGATTATTGTGTCGCCAGCTGATCTGGCTGAAATCAAGCAGCGCCCTATCTCCGCGACGGCTGCAAGCAGCGAAAAAGCTCTTGAACAGATGCAACTTCTGGGAGGTCGTGCACCTGGTGCGACAAGCCCCGTGTGATACTAGTTGTATGTGGGATATTGGCATATTTTGACATACACATCTTCCCTTCCGTATGCCCTGAACAGACGCGTTTCTCGGATGCCCTAGAAAAAGTCTGTAAAAGTCTGATTTTGACCGTTGTCTTTCAGGCAAACCTGAAAACAAGAGTAGCATCTTGACATTGGGCCTCAGTGTACATAGCGCTCCGGTGGAAATGCGGGAACAGTTGGCAGTTCCCCAAGACCAGTGGCCTGAGGCCATTCAACAGCTGTGCTCGTATCCGCATATCGAGGAAGCTGCCGTCTTGAGTACTTGTAACCGTATGGAGATTTATGTTGTTGCGCTATCCCACAACCGCGGAGTTCGCGAGGTTGAAGAGTGGATGTGCCAGGTGCTTTTCTTTACGTGAAAAAAACTGTGCTGGGAATGTTGCTGTCGCACGTTGCGCTGCTTTTGCTCAGCCGGTTGTCTCTAGCTGTGTCAGCCTAGCCTTCTCACAACATTCCTTGGACCGCCACCGGCATACATTGGGACTTTGTACTTGTCATTTCCCTTATCTTACATAGCACACAAGACATGTTTTACTGACCCTGCGCTGTGTTTCCCGCAGTATAGCGGCCTCGCACTCGATGAGCTGCGTCCTCATTTGTTTTTGCTCAAAGATCAAGACGCTACTTCCCACGTATTGCAAGTATCCGCCGGTTTGGACTCTCTGGTCCTCGGCGAGGGTCAAATCTTAGCTCAGGTAACCGACCTTCCCCTGAAGTCACTAGAAAGTTGATAGCGGTCGCGGCTCGTTAGTCTGTTGTGACTTAGATTAGGTTGGCGACTGTCTAGGCCACACGTTTTTAGATTGAAACCCGCTTCCTGAAGCGAGCAATCGGTACACGATACCTCCTTTGCAGGTGAAAGCGGTGCACGAGGTCGGATCGACTGCCAAAGGTTTCGGACGCCACCTTAAAGGACTGTTCATGGCCGCGATCACGGCTGGAAAGCGGGTAAGTGCACACCACGCTGGGTGAGCTGAAGTCGCCGAGGTCGCAGTTTGCTGCGAAGTCGTTCTCTGCCAAGTGTCACGCGCTGTTCTGAGGCCTCTTGTTAATCACGGCAGGTACGCACCGAGACGAGCATTGCTTCCGGCGCGGTGTCCGTTTCTTCCGCTGCAGCGGAGCTCGCCCTCATGAAGATTCCCACCGGAAGCTACGAGTAAGTTCAAACAACCGTCTTCCTGTTGAATTTTGGCTCCATTCATCAATAGACTCGACCGTCTCTAACCTTTTTTTCTGCTCGTATTCAGCGACGCACGTATTTGCATTATCGGAGCCGGCAAGATGACGAGGCTGCTCGTGAAGCACTTGGTTTCCAAGAACTGCACCAACATGGTGATTGTCAACCGCAGCCGCCCACGCGTAGAGGAGCTCCAAGCGGATTTCCCCGAGGCCAACATCGAGCTTCGCCTTATGGATAGCCTTATGGAGGAAGTTGCCAACGCTGACGTTATCTTTTTCGCTTCCTCCGCCGAAGATCCTCTCGTCAATAAAGCTGATATTGAGGCCATGCCACTATGCCCGGACATTGTTGGTGGGCAGAGGCGACTGTTTGATATTGCTGTGCCCAGAAACGTTGACTCGGATATCAATGAACTGTCAACTGCACACGTTTACAACGTCGATGACTTGCGGGAGGTCGTGGACGCGAACAAGGATGCACGAAACAGGGCGGCAGAGGAAGCAAAGGAGCTGTTGAAGGAGGAACAAAGCAGCTTCGAGGCGTGGCGGGACTCGTTAGAGACGGTTCCGACCATCAAGCGCTTGCGAACCAAGGCCGAGGATATCAGAGCACAAGAGCTCGAGAAGGCTATCAAAAAGATGGGAGAGGGCCTCACTAAGAAACAGAGGAGAGCAGTGGAAGATCTCTCTCGGGGTATTGTCAACAAAATGCTGCATGGGCCTATGCAAAGTCTGCGCAGTGACGGCAGTGATGCGCGCACAGTGAACGAAACTATCGTCAACATGCATGCCCTAGAACGCATGTTTGACCTGAAACCTGAAGAGGCTACCGCACACGTATGGGAAGCGAAGGGTCGGGACTGATTCATGCCTAGCAAAACAAACTCCTAGTCTTAGATGTTTTTTAAGTTTATTAGTATTTCTTATCTTGCATATTTTTTGGGTGTCCTCGCCTTTGTCACAAGGATTAGTGAAATCAACTGCGGTTCAAGTCTTTGTCCAAGTAATACAAGACCTGTTGGTGTACACTTGCAATGGTTGAAAATCTGCTCAGATTTCTAACATGAAGGAGTGCTTTAGATTACAGCAGCGTTGGGTTTTCCCTCGATGCAGAGTAGGACGGTCATCAACTATCCGTCTGACTATCACAAAAACATTCTAGCAACCGTGGGAAAGAGGATATGAGCCTAGAGGTCTCGGGGCCCTTCCGAAACACCAGAATTCTCGTACAACATTAGCATCCACCCTCTCTGAATTAGCTAAACATTGCCCTAAATACAAGTCTAATGCGAGTTTATTTATCCCAATTGACTAATCTAAGGTCGGGGTGACTAAATTTCAATTAAATTTTCGCAGCGCCGACTAAAAATGTGATTCAATTTCGGTGAAAATGGCCCATAATTTTAAAAAAATCGATTGGTGGGGCTGAAATGGCCCCAAAAGTTTCGACCTGCGGGGCGAAAATTGTAAGCTGACTAATAACTTCTAATTATTTTCCAGTGGCTAATTCAATATGTCCCACCACAAGTTTTCGGTAATATTTATGACATTTGCGCGCGGTGGGTTTGGGAATTTTGATGTTTGTTAAGTGGTGTAAATTGGGTGAGGTGTGAGTTTTATGCATAAAACATGATATGCAAAGTATCATGTCGAAAAAGTAAAAATTGAAAAAAAAGGTATGGATTATTTTCATTTTCAGATTTGGACACTTTTTTGATGATGACTTCTTCGCAGGCTGAAAACCTAGGCCAGAGGTCTTTGTGGATGATGAAGAATGAGGATTTTTGGGTGTGGATGATGGTGATGATGTTTAAGGTGACATAGGATGACGATGTATCCATGTATCATGCATGACTCGTCGTAAAAAGTGGGACCAGAAAGATAGCGTTTCTGACAATAACGAATGTGCCACCTCGCAAGATCTTTAGTTTTTGTTAGCCAATGGAAACCGTGGGCCATCGATCGATCGATACGATAATTTACGATCTCGAATTTGATTGGTTTGGCGGTGAAACGATTCTGCTAGCGTTCGATTTTCAAACATATTGCACACCAGAATTTGAATGACCAAGCTTACAAGTTCTTTATCACGGCGGCCAGCAGGATACGCATGCTTTGGACAAACTGAGGGAATAATGTTTTTGCCGATCGTTGAACTTACCTCACATGTCCCACAGGGTGCTCTTCACTGCTAGCTTCGCATAACGACTTGGTTGCGAATCCTGCGTGCTTTGGTATGCGCTGGCTGCTGGGATCTTTTGGTGGAGGTGGTTATGCGCCGGCTGCGGGGATCTTTTGGTGGAGGTGCAGGGCACCCGAATTATGAGCGCGAACTATGTTGTTGTTAAATCCTGCTGCTTTCGTTTCGTCCCACAAGTTTCTGGTGCCACGAACTCAGGATCTTGTGCTACGAAAGTCGTGGTAATGCTGTTGCATCGTTGATGATCTTGGACTGGGCAGCAGCGCGGTCCATCTTGAAATGGGAAGCGCCGATTATCTTAATCGGGCAGCAGCGCGTCTGGGGCTTGCCCTTGCGGGATCTTCCTCGGTCTTAGTTGGCCATGCTACTTTCAGTTTAGGATTTAGATCACTTGGCTTTTCGTCATGCGTCTTTCTTCTCAACGTATGTGAACCAGTCAGCGATGCTGCTTTTTTTCCACCGCCTGACAGTTTCGGTTAATGTTCGCAGGTACTACGGGATCTACTGCTCGCCAAATATATATATATATATATATAGCACTCGCAGTGTCTGCGGGATCTGCGTAGCACGAAAATTCGTGATGTCCTTCGGGACACGTTCATTTTGCTTGTTGAGATGCGATATGGAATTGCTGTTTTAGAACCCGTTTGGTATCAGGTTATAATAGAATAGTTTGATAAGCGGTATTGGAATTATATATATATGTGTTGTTGCAAACTTGTTGTATTATTATGTATTTTTTTACCCTGCATGATTTCTGTTGTGTGAATAGCTGATATTGCTGACCGAGCAAGTCGAACCCTGCCGTCACTGAAATAAGCGTTATATACTGGTTCAAATCTGATGAACGGAAGCGGTGACTCTTTTGAACAGAGTGAAATAAATGCCTGCGAATATTATCACGTGAATGCCACGGAATTATTTAAAAAATCAGGACAGGTCATGTCAAAAGAAATGTCCCGTATTCATCGAAAGTTATCAAGTTATCAAGTTATTTGAATAGTCTACTATATGTACTTCAAAACAAATTCAATACACCCCCCGACTAAATAATTTCGCATTAGGCTTGTAACGGACAGTGGTCTGTGGACGTTTAATTGATTTTGAAATTAGGTCCTTGATGACACTATATTCATCGCAGTGGATTTTATTTTCAAAATAGTTATGTCCGAAAAAGTAAAAATGAAGTAATTCCCAAAGATATACGGTATGTCTTACTCTACGTTGGGCCCAAAGGCAGGTCCGCGGGAGTGAATTTTGAATGGCTGTGCGCCAGGGGATGTCCACTTAACTCCCATGCAGTTATCTCACGCTTAAACGACATTTAAATCGATCGATTTACCCCCCCACAAACGCCACTTTGGACCCCTTAGACACCCCCTATCAAGGCACTCGATAGCTCAAAATGTGCCTAACGATGCCAAACAGAACTTGGTTGCAAGCACGAACACGTATGTCTTCGTATGCACCTTAACAAGCAACGGTCTAGCCGACCATGCCGTAGAAATTCCAAATGCCATAACAGCATAGGAGTTAAGGAGACGTGCAGTATTTGGTGTTTGTTGTAAAAAGGCTGATGCAAGGTGGCGGTACCAAAAAACAATTATTGCAAAAGTTGTGGCTGTGTTTAGAGAGGGTTACCGTAAGTCCCTTATGCACGTAGGCAAATGCCGAAAATCGTAGTCTGTGGGTAGGCAAATGATCTAGTACTAGGCGGATCGATCTCAAAAAGAGATCTCCACTAGGCCATCTGACCGTAAGATCATGTGCGCGACAGTGCTCCGCTTTTTGCGTCCCAACATGCCATGCCATAACGCGTGGGTGGCGTCGCGGTGAATGTACGCGACTGCAGTGGCACTGTCATCGTTAGCGTCTGGCGATCGTGAGATCGGAAGTTCGTCTGTGTCGCCCGTTGGGATTCGCGCTTTGCTGCTGCTGATTAAGTAAGTAAGGTAATTTGGCCAGGTTCCAAATCATAAGGAGCAGAGGTTGCCCGTGGGCAAATGATTTGATGCTTGTCTGCGCGTAGGCAAATGCCGTTTAATGAGTTGTAGTGTGTAGGCAGACCGTGTACACGACTTAACCCTTCATAATATTCTATGTGAACATTATTATGTAAATTCAACCGGTAGATATCAACACCTGAACGTCGTCGACAACTTCTTCTTTCGACAGTTCATCACTGCATTACGGTCATCGTATGGCGAATATTTGCCGCACTCCACTGCCATGCGCACGACTTTAACCGTGACGGTGTACATGAAGAAACGCAAGCGACGACTGCGGCCGCCCTCAGTCGTATACCTGGTAAGAAGACCTTGAGCATTTATGACAAGCCCGACGCCAAAGGTATAGGGACCATTAACCTGTGCGAGGGCAAACAGGGAATCGCCTCCTACTTGACCACTCGTTACGCCGGCGGTTGGTCGATCTACCGTTTTGCACCGACATCATACGTAGAATCTCCTTGCGCGCGCGCGCGTGTGTGTGTGACTCGGAGCATGCCTGTTGATAATGAAACTTCGTTAGGCCTTAGGCGGCAGGCATCATTGATGTTCTTTGTGCTTGCGCATGCAGGTTAACTTCGCGCAGACCTGGTTGAGGAATCCTGTGTCGGCGATGGCTCTGGCTACCACGCTGTGGTTGCGCATAACACGGGGAACATAACATTTTTGTTCAAGATACTTGAACTTCTGCCATTTCGCGCACTGCTATCGGGTCGCGAGATGGTAGGCCAGCATGTAGATGTTGTCCAGCAGAAGCTGCTCCAGCAGGCTCACCCAGAGGCGCGTTCTCGCTGAAGGGCGTGGGCAGCTGGCCGTGCGGGGAGGTCATCACCGTAGCTCCAGACCAAGTGTGTGGAGTCCTGTAGGATGGCAAAGGGCTTCGCTGTCTCGGAGCTGGAGGACTCAGGTCGCGCGTCCGCGGTGGGCTCCTGCGGCGCGGCGGTGGCGGGGTCCGGTCTCGAGCCCGAGGCGGACTTCGCTGGCGCGGAGGTGGAGGGCTCATATCGCGGCTTCCAGGCGGTCGCAGAATGCCAGGGGAAGGGGTGGTCATCAGGTTGACATACCGCTGGGGAGTCGCCCTCATGTTCCGCCCTGCACCAGGGGTGTCAACAGTCAGCACCCGTGGTGACGCCGCTCTTGCATGACGCAGGGGCGGATTAGGGCGCTGCTTAGGTACCGTTACAGCCTCCTCCATGGGAGGTGTCACACAAGCTGTTCCAGTAGCCAGAACCAGAGGAGTCGTGCTGTGGAACTCAGGGGCCGCAGCTGACAAAGTCGACTTCTTTTTGGGTATCTGGAAGCTTGGCTCACCTGCTGCTGTCGCAGCCTGCGGCGGCTGACCCGGAGAGGGCGCCTTGTAGGTGCCCTTCGCCCCCTTGCCAGTGGCTCCAGTGGCCGCAGCGCCTCTCGTGCTGCGCTGACTGGCCTGTCGTCCTCTCGTACGCCTGGGTGTAGACGTAGGCGACGTTGGAGGTGAGCGCCCCGTGTTAGCGTTCTGCATCATGGTGAATTGAGCGCTGAAAAGTGGAAATATGACCGTTGAGGAAGTCAAATCTGTCCAATTTGGGCAAATTCCCCCAGAACACTCAGAAAAACATTTAGTTGTCGCAGTGGAAGTCGTGGTGAACAATAAAATATGCTTTCCAGTGTGCAATGCGGTTTCTGGTGGTCAATTTTCAAAAATTGAGTGACAATCGGCAATTTGGGTAAATTCTTGCCGGCCATCCCGAAGCAGTCCAGACTAATTGGCTTGTTCTCAGTGGTGGAGACTATTTTTAACCTTCAAAGAATATTAAAAAAATGGAAAACTATTCTTCTGGGCTTCAATTTCCTCCTATGTAGTCTGATGAGCTCAAATTTGTCTAATTTTGCCTCTGTCGTGCCGGTTGGCCATCCGAATTTAAAATGTCGAGATCTGTGAGGACCCAGGTGTCGGGGCCAGGTTCCAAACGAAAAAAACCCATCAAGAAGTGTCAGGAATTTTTTTGTCCACGTTAAAACTGCCTCCGAGGTCCTCTTCTTTCAATCTGGCTAATGGTCCACTTTTCACTCTCGGCTCGGGGCAATCTGGTTGTTAATCCCGGTAAATTTGACTTGCTGGCGGCTTCAGCTCCCACTTTCTGGCCAGTTTGCAGCATAACAGTGTTGGTAAAGCGACTGTATTCATGCAGGGTGAAAGGCAGGGAGCAAAAGGCGCAGAGCAATACCACTTCCAAGTGAACCCTTCGTGAGCACTTGACTGTATCCGAGCAAGAGCTCAAGGGTCAGTCAGAGGTAAATTCTGCTTCCAATCTTGGGGCACAGGTCCGTTCTCGGCAATTTTGCAGTGTACAAAATTGCAATGTTCTAGATAAACAGTTGAACAAGGCTACAATTTAAGCAATTGCAATATCTTTATGGCAGGAAACATTGACCAGTATTTTAACAGGTTGAGCAACAGCTCCTCCAAATAATTACTTCAAGTTAGAACAGCCTCCACTGGGCTACAATTCATGTCTTATACTTTCAAGGCGCGCCTTTCAGATCTCTGATCGATCTGTCCTATGTCGGCTGGCATATCATCATCTGCCACCTATACAAATCCTAATCAGAGAATCTGCACATTTGGACAATCCTAATCAAGACAGTTGATTTCATTGTCCCTTGTTGTCCTTTGCCTTCTTCCTACGAGGAGCCACGTCCTGCACCTCTTCGTCATCACTGTCCATGCTTAGGGAACCTTTCAAATGAGCTATGTACTCAGCTGTCCAACAGGCAGGATATTTCCTGGGTTGCCTCTTCGTCACTTCGGACACCCCAGCATTATTTTCACTCATTGAAGTCAATCCAGTATCTGGCCCAGATGGTTCCTTCGGTTGTACTTGAACAGTCTCCACCACAGAGGCTGGAGCATCCTCAGATATGGCCTCAGACTTCTGCTCGGTGATAGGCTGATCCCCTGGCTGAACGGGTGAGGTCGGAGAGGTGCCCTTTGGCACCCAGATAAGTTCACCCTTATCATCCATGATCAACTGCAGTCCCAGTCTCTTCAACTTTCGAGCTTCAGCTTGTTCTTCAGCATCGTCAGCTACCAAGTCATCGAACTCGCTGACGTCATCCTCGGTGTCATCATATTCAGGCGAGGCAGGCTCCCATTTCGGACTGGCAGTATCTATGTCATGCTTACTGTCTGTGACACCCGCGTCATCATTGTCATCCGAATCTGGTAGCTTCTCCTTACTCCAGGTCACAGCACCTGCACCCGAATCGTCACTGTTCGTAGATGTCGATTGTACAGACTCTTGCGCCCCTTGTATGGAATTCCGCGATACTCATCATCGTCAATCACACTCGTCTGATTCCAGTACGCAACGCTGAGCGGTAATGAAAATGGCGCTACCGGCGCCTTCACTAGAGTGGCGTCTTCCAGAAACCAGCCACCACCTCTATTACGCTCCCAGCGGCGTAACGCTCCAGAAGGGTGGACGATAATATGCTGTCAGCTATAATCGAGCCCAGGCTTTCGCTCCCCATAGTACGAAGTCAATGGCTCGGGAGTCCCCTTCCGAGCCCATTGCCATTTCACTGCCCCAGTACGCATAAATACAATATGCCAATCGAATGGCTTGACATGGCTAGTGTTCCCTGGCACAGCAGGGCTGCGGACGAGAAGAGGCACGTCGCCGAACTGGAATAATACCACAAGACCCTCGCGAACCAGTTGATTCAGGCGAGTTTGATTAGGTAGTACTATTCTTCATATGTTTCGCGCACGGTAATGTACACGGGCTCTTGACTTGCACACGTTGCACAGGCGCGGTGGTACCTAGTGCGTTACCGGCTTCGGGAAGGGGTTTCGGGCAGCGTGGACTGCCTGCCTCTCAGAAGAAGGATGTGCAGGCGATGCCAGCGCCCCTCCAGCGGTGCCGGTAGGGGCGCCAAAGCTGCTTCCTGCGAAGCATCGATCAGGAGGCGACACAGCAAGCAAACCCAGCAAATACTCCTTGGGCTACAGCAGCCCAGCACCACGCCTGAAGGCTTGGCAACCACTACCCTCAAGCTGGATGACTTCACCCAGACTGCGGAGGCAGATGCAGGCTCAGCCAGACAGTTGACACCGTGTATGCCCGGACCGTTGTTAGGATGTACAACACTATAGCGGGTATGTATAGCAGGTGATCCTGCGGTGGAGACTGGAGAGCACTACCAAACCCTGAGCGTTTATGCGCATGACGACCCTGAGCGTTCATGCGCGGGACCCCCAAAATGTGCAAAACAAGTGAAATAAGTTTCCCCACAGTAATCAAACAGCTTAAAATTTCTTTGGAAACACGCATACCCCCACACTGTGTGCATGCAACTGGCGTGGGCATAGCAAACCGCAAGTGTGTCATCCACCGTATCATACGTATGGGCTAAAGCATCTCCTTCATGGCCGGCGGGAGGTTGCATGTTCTGTTTCCTGACAAAGAAAGTCATTATTGAAAGCATGCACCACAAAAATTGGTTTAGGACCTCACAGTGGTGAAACGTCAAGGATTTCAGTGATTTCAGTGGTATACGGCCTGACCGTGACCGAAAATGTCGAAAATATGCATCGGGGACCACTGCTGAACATAAAATTTCAAGAATTTTCAGGTATGTTGTATGTATTGGTATATATCGGTTTCAAGTTGTTTCAAGCGAATTCTAGTGCAAATCCGAATACTATATAATTTTTGCAACTCGTCGATCTTTTTGACAATCGCTCGCTGGTCACTTTTAATGGGGTTTCGGCCATAAAACATTATTTTCATACATATTTCCATTTAGGGATAAGTTTACATCGGAGACCGGCAGTTCATTTTAATCCACATCGGGGGCCGACATCTCATTTAAATCCACATCGGGGCAGACACTTCATTTTAATCCACATCGGGGCCGACATTTGATTTTAATCCACATCGGGGGCTGACAAGCATAAACGTTTCACATCGGGTGTAGACATCGCATTTTAATCCACATCGGGGATTGACATTTCATAGCATGCGTCGCGTAGACAGAAGACACACGCAGCGATATAATGTAAACGAAACATAACTACGCAAATTCAACCGGTATATATGTAACTCATATAACGATGAGCATATCATCCAGTTGGATTTGCGAAATAATGTTTTTTGGTGCCGCAAACGATGAAAGACTGTCTTGTTTGGCGAAATGAAACAGATTTTCACTGCTGGACGCTCCAAAAAACATTATTTCGCAAATCCAACTGGTAGATATTTTCATCGCGATATGATTTACATATCGACCGGTTGGATTTGCATAGTTATGTTTCGTTTACATTATATCCTTACGTTGAATGTAATGCATACCCCCGATGTGGATTAAAATGAGATGTTTACACCCGATGTGGATCAAAATGAGATGTCGCCCCCCGATGTAGATTAAAATGAGATGTCTACCCCGATGTGGATTAAAATGACATGGTCTACCCCGATGTGGATTAAAAAGAGATCTCAGCCCCCGATGTGGATTTAAATGTAATGTCGGCCCCGATGTAGACTTGTCCCTTCGATTTAACGGTTGGTTCTGTCCCAAATAACACGTAACGATGCCCAAATCAACATAAACACACCCACACTCATTTTACTCTCATTGTTACTTTTTACTCTTGTTTTCCCGGATTATTCCGTTGTAGTGTGCAGCGTGTGCATGGCGACCGGGCGCACATCGAGCGAGACTCTTCGGATAGGAGGAGATGCGCGGGTCTGGGCGCGTCACACCGCACACGCGTGTCCCGGCGACGAGAGCGGCGGGGCGCAGTGAGTGACAGGTTTTCCCGGCAATTTTTTATTCCCTGCCGCTTCATAGTCGCTCATGGTTCATGCCCTTGCATCCACAGTTAGCGCATTGCAGCAGAGTGGTATCATTTGCATTATTTGTCATAAACGATCCACTGCACCAATCCCGTTGCTTCCCTTGAGGCCTGCGCAGTTCCGTGCACATGGTCAACATAAACCGCATCCTTCCCTCCTCATCATCTCGAATCAGATTCTACTTCAAGCCTTTCGCCCTGCTTCCGTGTGATTCACCCACCGCGTAGAATCTCAGCTGCGCATCAGCCGACACGCACCTATAAGATCCTTCCCCGGTGCGCCACAAATGCGGCTCGGAGTTTTGTTACTCGCATGAAGGGTCTGTGCAGAGGTGCTTGTAAAATAGGCCAACTCTGCACTCTTCTCTTGCTCGAGGTGCCTTCAGCATCGGCTGCCACTGCCGCTCGCTAGCAGCGCATGCATGCGGCGCAGGAGCGAACCGTACGGCGAAGAAGGGATTCTCTGAAGCCAGGGTCCGCTTGCACCAGAGGGATCAAACGTAACCGGCTCATGGTGCACATGCCCTACAATACAAGCGAGCACGGGCTTCACCGGATATATCCCGTGCAGCGGTGAGGGCAACTCCTGCACGCCCCATATGCAACCCCTAGCACATCCACTGTTTCAAGTGCGCCCCCACCTTTCCGTCAGTTACATCAGTTTCGATGCATCGGGCGGCACGAAGGGTAATGATGCACCTTTGCCGCATTGCGGCTGACACTGCTCAAGCCAGTAGCGCACTCGTTCTCAAAGGTAACAGGTTGTTCCCTCTGAGCATATCATGCGCGCTGCAGGGAACACGATGTGGCGGCTGGGATGGCCTCGGAAAGCCGCTTCGGAAGCTGCCCTAGGGCCTCGCAATCGATCCAGAACATTGAGAGAACACACTGGCTGCTAGATGTTCGCTCACTTCGCGGCAGTCGTTGATGATGAGCTGTGCGAGGGCCGTGGTGAGAGGCGCACCATTCCACGGGGGCTGCTCATCATCCGACACCTTGAAGGCAAAATCCGCGCTGCTCACTGCACCGTCGCGCCCTACCACAACCACATGCCACTCGTCACCAAGCCAACGTTTGATCGAAGGGCTGACAACAAAGCTCGATCACATCGTTCAGCGCTGAATCGAATCGCCATTCCCCCTCTGCTTGCCGGGACACACCATCACACGCGCCGAGCGCACTGTCGGAATGCCCAGGCTCGTTGAGCTGCTTCGTTGAACTGCCCCAATCAGCGCTCACTACCTATAGCACACCAAATCCCCCTCCCCGCCCTCGCCGGCTACAGCACGCCAATTCCCCCCTCACGCTGTACAGGCCGCAGCACACCCCCTGCGCCCTCCAAACGACCGAGCGTGCGCGTTCAATATCTTCGGTTCAATATCTCAATATTTTTCAGAAGTTGCTCCCCCGGAACTCTGAGATGCATCGGGAGCTGGCTGGCGCAAGGGGCTTCTGGACCGCGGGATGCAAAAGACGGCCACATAGATGTGTGTCAGCAGTGACTCCGGCACGCGGCGTATGCACACGTCATCGCGCTAAGCGGCTGCAGGCCCGAACGTTCCACGGGGAGGCAAGTCGACAGAGTCCCGCACTTCGGAGGGCGGTCGTGGGGCGCCGCCGAGATGAGTTGTCCGATGAATGAGCGGCGACGCGGCCTTGCCATCAGCCGCATCAGAGATCGGGCACAATATTCTTGTAGTCTGGTACGCGTACATTCAGGGTTTGCCAGGCTGCGGCTCGAAGGGGTGGAGAGCAGGGCCGGGGAGGTAGCCACCGAGAATGTACCTTATCCCTGGTTGAGCCTGGGCCTGCAGCAACTCGCGCAGTCGCAGCGTAGCTCTCTGGGACCCGAGCGCGCATGCCTCCCCCAGGAGCGGCCGCTCAGTGCGGCGGCCCGCGGCGCAGCTGATGACGTCACCGGTGCCTTAGGCGTCACGGCAAGTGCACACATCAAGCCGCGCGACGCGGCAGGCTCCAGGAGGACCTAAGCCTGCCGGGCGATGCACCACGAACCCGGCGGCCCCGGGGGCGAGACCCGGCGCACGGGCGGCGCGGCCCCGAGGCGAGACCCGGCGCACGGGCGAGAGACCCGAGCGCACGGGCGGCGCGGCCCAGAGTGAGACCCGGCGCACGGGCGGCGCGGCCCCGGGGGCGAGACCCGGCGCACGGGCAGCGTGGCCCTGGGGGCGAGACCAGTTTCGAGTTTGCACTTGCGCCTCGCTTCGCTAACCGCCCTTCTAGTTGTGAAGGGGTGAGCAGACTTATCGAAACTCGCATTGGAGAAGCTTAAATACAGACCGTCAGATTGGGCTGCATGTCGGTGCAGCTGTGCACATGCCTGGATCAGCGCCCACGACGGCATCTCCTTCTGTCTCTTTCTCTGTCTCTCTGTTTCTGTCACTTTCTCTCTGTCTTTTTTTCTCTCTCTCTTTCCTTTTCTCTGTCTGTCTCTGTCTCTTTTCTCTCTCTCTCTTTCTCTCTCACTGTCTCTTTCTCTCTCTCTGTCTCTTTCTCTCTCACAGTCTATTTTTCTCTCTCTCTCAGTCTCTTTCTCTCTCACTGTCTCTCTCTCTCTCTCAGTCTCTCAGTCTCTTTTCTCTCTCAGTCTCTTTTCTCTCTCAGTCTCTTTCTCTCTCTCTCTCTCTCTCTCAGTCTCACTGTCTCTTTTTCTCTCTCTGTCTCTCTCTCTCAGTCTCTTTCTCTCTTTCTCTCACTGTCTTTTTTTTTCTCTCTCTCAGTCTCTTTTTTTCTCGCTCTCTCTGTCTCTCGCTCTCTCTATCCTTTTCTCTCACTGTCTTTTCCCCCCTTCTCTCTGCACGCGGATGCGGCAGGTCCGTCTTGGGCCGGAGGGGCCCCAAACGTGCTCAACGCGGACTTTCGGGAGGCTCTGGCGTCAGGCCATCACGCTGGCCTTGCTCCGCGCGCAGGTTCCAGCTTGACTGCCAGTGCCTTTGAGGCCCTCGAGAACGCGCCGCACGCGGCTCTCCACGCCACGTGGAGCTGCGCACATCCGCGTTGCCTAGTGCTCATCTTCGCGAGGTCCATCGTCATGGAAAGTATGACTCACTTTGGAAGCATTTCCTCTTGGGGAAAATGCTGAGCCGAGCCATCTTCTACCCGCGGCAAAGGAAGTGCCTGATTGGCCGGTTTCCACTCCCGACTGCGCCACACTTTTCCCCGATCCGGGAGCACGTCCCGGAGGGCACCTTCTTGCTCCAGACGCACACGGAGAAGGCGACACCATTTGTGCACCTTTGCGTGAGGGGGCGGCGTGCTCGGTCACGCCTGGAATCTCCGGCTCAGCTCTGCGGCGACTGGGAGGGCAAGGGGGCACGGGCGGTGCTAGTGAGAATGCTCCACACTCCTGTACGTCCCCTCCACGATTTCGTCAGGATATGTCCCGCATGCTTTGAGAAGATGGGCAAGCAGCAGTCTGTCGACGCGCCCCTCGCCCATGCGCCGCAGTGCACCCCCTTTTCCTGAGCTCTGATCCGCTGCATGCCTTTGAGCTCCGACTTCCTCCTTGCCTGCGGGTTTGTGCTAGAGAAGAGCTGGCGCGGACGCCGTGTGGCGGCTTGTAGGGTTCCTACGCCAGACGAGGGCGCACCTGGTGATCTGAAAAGATGCCCTCGCAGTTCTCGCAGTACAGCACTTGCGTGTCGCTCCTGAGGGGCCCTCCACCCGCCCGATCACCCCCCCGGTGCAGCGACATGCACTCTTTGCAGACCAAAGGCCCCTTTGGAATTGCAGCCATCTCTAGAATGCAGCGCTCGAGGCGAGCCCTCAACGACTGATGCCCGCCGGCGCCGGGAGCGTGTACTCCGGGTAGCTGCTGCGGGCAAGTGAGAAACTCAATATCTCCGAGAGGGGCCGACATGCAGACACGTGTACACGTAGGAGTCCGAGTGGGCACAGGAGTCAGCTCCGCCTTTTGCCTCCGCGACGGGACTTGGCGGGAGCGGCCCCGAGCCAGGGTCTCTCTCAGCTCCGTGCGGCTCAAATTGTCCGCATATCCGATCCGTGGATTGAGGCCCCCGGAGAGGTAGCGGGCAAAACCAAGTACTGTAGATACTGGCAACTCCAACCCATCTGCAGCCGAAGGCTCGACCATTCACAACCACCTATCGACTCAGCCTTCCCCCAATGGGAAAAAGTTGATGGCGGCTGTGGCCCATCTACCGGCCAATACGCTGGCTCCTGCCAATTTGCCAGCGCAGCGAAAAAAGCAGACACTGAAGGAGCGGCTTTGGAAGCCAGTAGCCTCGGCACAGGGGCGCGGAGGACGGGGCGCAGCGCTACATCGCTGTGAGAAGTTCCCGCCCCCTACCATCAGAAGAACCCCTTAGCGCCTCGGCCCGCGACGCTCGAGGCGCGTTTGCCCCACTTGTGGCAAGTGTGCCCATCTTGGGCCCCATTTGCCCCAACAGATCGAGGAGACGCTCGGCGCCTCGCCCAATGAGAGACTCCCCCCTCAATGAAACTGCGATCAGACGGTGCTTGCACTAGCTTGGACATTCATCCACGCTGCACTTTCCGGCTCAGAAGATACGTTGGACCTTGATGAGAGAGCGAGAGCGAGCGGGAGCAATCTCCGCTGTGGACCCCGAGGTGTTGAGTGGCAATGCGGGCGACTGGTTCTCGAAGAGCATACGTATCCAAAGCAGCAGAAGCGCGCCCGGGAGAGCTACACAAACGACGAATCTGGGCCGTCGATCTGGGCCTCCACTGTCCTCCCCGGCCGTGCTCGCCCCCTGTTTGCACCACCGGGTGGGACCCCACGCTGACGTGGCGCAGGCGCTTTTTGCGCGTTCAAAGCCGCCGCCGCCGCGTCTCCGCGCGGGATGCGGACCTCATGCGGCATCCGGCCCGCGGCGCAGCTGCGCGGGCGAGAGCCTCCTCAAGCACATCAGAGAAGGTGCGCACCACCCGCGCCCCGTGGCGATATCCCTCTTCCACATCGGGCAGTCGGTCTTCCGGCAGGCTCCCTGCACTTTGCCCCCCCTTGGCCCCTCCCCCGCATGGCGCCTCACGCCGCCTGTTCTGCGCGCGCCTTCCGCCACGCGCTGCCACGAGCCCGGCACGAGCCCCCAATGCGGAGAGTTGCTCATCACATTTCACCGGCGGCGTCCAACCACAGCTACCTGGACCGGCCAATGACCTCCGCAGCCGAGACGCCCCCGGCGTGGTAGGGGCCTGCTCCATACGGATTGGGCGATGCAGCGCCAAGGGGGGCAGAGAGATGTGAAGGCAGGGCTGTGAGCAGAGGTGGAAGCATCGAGCCAGCCACATGCGATGGCGCAGAGCACCAGAGCGCCGAACCTCGCTCTCGATAGCGTGGCCGTCAGCGGACAAAGCATGGGGGCATTGCAGCAGCGCCAGCCGGTCCCTCAGCGTGAATGCGGGTAGGCTCCATCGACAGAGGAAATAGCAGTCAAGCAGGACGGCCTGGACTGGGTAAGTGGGGGGGAGGAGGGGAGGGGGCTGAAGCAGGGCGCTTCGTGCACACTGAGTGGCACGAGGCCTAAAACCTTCGGTGAACCCGGGAGAGACCTGAAGGATGCCATAAGGCATGGAAGAGTAGGGACGTGGCAAGCTGAGAAAGAAGGGTGTCGCAGGGCATGC